>SMJT01000032.1:1618398-1713299 GCA_004349715.1 Crucihimalaya himalaica | reverse complement strand
AAAAAAAAAAAAAAAAAAAATAGACACTCGGGTTCTGGTCGTTTCAGTAATTCTTCCACAATACCCACTAATCCACAATTCTTACATGAATCCTATCTAATCGTTTCTTCCATGAACCCTAGATCCCTAATTTCTTCTACGAATCGAGAGAGAACTTCTCCCACAAACTTCGACGATGGCCTTAATCCTCCATGATGTTCCTGGGCAACAAAACTTCGACGATGAAGCACAAGATCGAGATGAATTTCACATCGAGAATCTCGCACACGATTTCACAAACACGGAAGAATCAATTCGCCACGATGTTTATTCGGAGAGTGACGATGAGGATGGTTGTGTGAGAAGATCATGAGCAGAGAAAGTGGTCACAAATGATATTTTAGGTGGTGATGGGAACATGTTTCATGGTCAGATATTCTACAATTGAATCGCCTTCAAGGAGTGTGTAATTGACTATGCTCTCCATACATGTTACAATCTGAAACAATATAGGTATGATAGAGATAAAATTGGGTTTAGATGTGTAGGTGGTGAGGATGGAAGCTGTTATTGGCAATATTATTCTTCATCGCTTCCAAATGATGCATTGTGGAGGATTAAGCTGTACAAGAATAAGCATAGTTGTATCCCTAATGGAGAGTGTAAAATGTTTAAGGTCCCGGTTATAACTAGGTTGTTTGTCGATAAGATTAGAGACAAGCTAGAGTATTACATGTCTGCAACCATTGAAGAAATCATTAAGAAACGATGGAAGATCTCAGCTAGTAGGCCTCAGTTCCAAGCTAGGCCTCAGTGCCAAGCTGCAAGGAAAAAAATGGAATATATAGAGGTGGAGCACGATCTAAAGTTTGCAAGGATCCGAGATTATGCTGCTGAGTGCATAGATGCAAACAAAGACTCTATAGTGGAGATTGATATTGTCAAGAATGATGCTATTGAGGATGTCTTCAACATGTGTTATGTGTGCTTTGATGTTCTAAGGAAAACTTGGAAAACAGACATGTAGGCCACTAATAGGTGTTGATGGTTATTTTTTAAAGTCAAAGATGAAAAGGCATTTACTAGTTGTTGTAGGCAGAGATGCAGACAATGACATATACCCAATTGCATGGAGTGTTTTTCAAGTTGAGAACACAGAGAATTGGTTATGGTTTGTGAGAAAGTTGAAGACTTATCTAGGGTAAGTGATGGAGATGGTTACATCATGGTGTCTTATAGACAGAAGGTAACATGTTGGCCTTGTGTAATACATATATTCTTATCTCACCTTGGATTTAACATGTTTGGTCTTGTTACATGGGTTGATAAAAGCAGTGGAGCTGGAGCTACCAAAGATGGAGCATAGAATGTGTGTTAGACACATCTATGCCAACCTGAAAAAGAACAATCCTTCTAAAAAAACAAATAAAGCCACTGATATGGAATTTGGCTTGGAGCTACAATGAGTTGCAATTTAAGGAGAGGTTGGAGAGGATACATGCTTATGATATTGCTGTCTACGACGATGTCATGAAATCAAAACCAAAGAGCTGGTGCAGCACGTTCTATAAGCTAGGGTACTACTGTGAGGACGTAAAAACAATTTAACAGAGTTTTTTAACAAGACAGCTAACAAGGCTAGAGAGAAGCCAATTGTGGCTATGTTGGAGACAGTAAGGAGACTGGCTATGATTAGGATTGCAAAAAGGTTTGCTATTTCTCACTCTCACAAAGGTAAGAACATATCTTTATATGTGAGGTCTATATGTTAGGTCTGATGTTTGTTTTTGACAAAGGTAGGTCTGATGTTTGTGTTTACATGTCAAGATTATGTCCACCATATGTTTCACGGTTCTTTGCAATAAAACATAAGAAAGCTTCTCAGTGCAAAGTCAACATCAACACTAATGGAATGTTTGAAGTGATGCTGGATGGAGACAGTCATAGAGTATGCTTGAGGAAGCTGACTTGCACCTATAGGAATTTTCAGATATGTGTCATTCCTTGTGAGCATGCATATGGAGTGATTTTTAAGAAGAAACTCACTCATGAAGACTATGTCTGTCAGTGGTTCAGAACATCTATGTGGAAGTTGAATTACACATATGGGTTAGTTCCTCAAAGAGGTGCATACTATTGGCCTTCAAAAAATGGTCTGAATGTCCATCAACCACCAGACTTTGCACAACTAGGGAGGAAGAAGGTCACAAAGGCAGACAAGAAGAGGAAGAGAGGTGTAAATGAGTCTCCAACAAAGAACAACCAAAACAGAAGAAAAGAATAATGCATTGTGGGATTTGTGGTTCAGCTAACCATAATGTTAGGTTCCACAGGAATGAGTTTCTAACACATGTTAGTGATATGATTCTTATGCTTGTTTTCCCTTTGAAATATGATTCTATTGCTTCTTTTTATATGTAGGCTACTCTAGGTGAACCTTCAAGGCAGTCTCACTTAGGAGAATTGAAGTAGGATTTGACGTCACTGACAAAGTAGGAATCACTAATGTAGGAGCTCATTTATGACTGATATTTTTTTGGTATGTATGGTCACAAAAGGTGTGCTTTTGGAACCTAGTCAATCATATATGTTTAATCATTAGTTTGGTTTTGTAATCAGATATGTTTTGGAATGCATCTTGTAAGAACCTATTATGTATTGGATATGAATCGAATATGAACCTTTGATGTATGTTTTCCTTACAATACACCAACAAAGAGATACCAAAGTTTATTACTAAAACAAGTCCATTACACCAACAAAGAGATACATTGATAGACCATACATGATCAAACAACCATGAAAGCATAAACAAAACAAGACACACACACACTGCACACTTGTCATGAGACCAAGCATGATCAAACAAACCAAAACTACAACAACCAACATTTTATTCAGACTTTGCTACCAACAAACCAACTTCCAACTTCTCTATTATCTCTTTCTCAATATCATTTTGCATCTTCTCAAAAACCATCTTTTTGTTCTTCAAGATATCTTTCAGGTCTTCTTGTAATTTCCCACATTATGCACTCAATCTCGATACCTCATCCAACAATGCCTCATCAACCCACTTAAATATGTGGTTGTCATTCATAAGAAATTGAGAATAAAAATGAAAATCAACATCACATAGAGTATTAAAAACATTCATAATACCTTGTTTGACGCTGCATAAGCACATCAGAAATATTGACGACATAGATTTGAATCTGATTTCCAAAGCTTTGCCACGATTTCTTCCCCATACCAACATCTATTAGGCACACCTCTCACTCTTTCTTGTACATTGGATGATCCATCGAAGCTCCACTAAAAATTGCTTATGCTTCCAAAAATCGATTGAAGAAAATTGGGAATTGATGCTTTTAGGGTTCTTAGTTTGAAGACAATTGGGGATTTTCTCTAAAGGTTTGGGTTGGGTTTATGAAGACATAATGTACATATGTCGGGTTGGGTTTATCAGGTTGGTCGTCTCAGAATTGGTTTTCTATCAGTCTTTTGTTCAAAAACCAGATGAACCCAGATCTATGGGGAATTGGATTAGAAGTATGGTTTTGGGTGGAATTAGGATTAGAAGTATGGTCTCAAGGACATAAATGATGGGGTCCTAGTATGGACCGCATTTGGTACGATGTGATACTTCTGGAGGGATTTAGGACGTTGTCCCCAAAAAGAAAATTATGCAATAAGTTACATGCTAAAAAATATACTTCTGCAAAGAAAAATTATGATGATGATTTTTTTAGCGGTCTAGCCATGAAGGACATTGCTGATAGGATACGATTAGCTCGCTAGGTTAAGATCCACCAAACACAATTACCAGGTTAGCTTGCTAGGATAAAATCCTTCAGAGATTTGTTCTAATAACTATGATGATGATTTTAAAGAAGAATACATGTACAAGTCAAATAAAGAAAGTGACAGGAAAATACTGATGACAGCTTTACGAGTTCATTTGTAGAGGATGGGAAAACTTGATGCTCTACGGATAAATTTTAATGCTTTAGCAAACATATATGAATCTGTTGAGGCAATGGATTCATTCTAACAGACAATCAAGAGCCTGAGAAGAAATAACACATATTCTTCAGAAAATAACTTGTACTACTTTATTCTATGCTCTCGCCACTTGTACAGCTCCGAGTGTTTGATGGAATTGAGGAAGGTGAAAGACTTGTGGTTGTGGTAACTAATATAGTTGAAAAGACTCTTGTTTAATCTGTGTATAAAGTATGTGGTTGGTATGGATCGGGCTAAGGTAAAGAACTAAGATTCTAAAGCACTTGAAAGACCAACAGAAGCTGAACAAATGTCATGCACGATGGGTTGAATTTATTGAGACTTTTCCTTATGTCATTTGATTCAAGAAAGGTAAGGAAAATGTGGTGGATGATACACATTAATTTCTACTCTTGAGGCTAAGTTACTTGGTTTTGAGCACATGAAATAGTTGTATGCTTCAGATCTTGATTTTAAGGATGTGTGTCCATCTCGTGAGAAATTTACACATGGGAAATTCTTTAGGCATGAGTATTTTCTGTTTTATGGAATTAACTGTGTGTATCTAATTGTTATGTGGGGAATCTTTTGTTTAGGGAATCACATGGAGGGGGACTAATGGGGCATTTTGGAGTTGCCAAAACGTTGGTTATTTTTCAAGAACATTTCTACTGGTCACACATGAATAGAGACGTGGAGAGAATCTGTGGCAGATATGTAACTTGCAAACAAGCTAAGTCCAAAGTAGAGCCGCATGGTATGTATTCTCTTTTGCCTATCCCAACTGAACCTTGGATTGATATCTCTATGAATTTTGTGTTAGGATTGCCTAGGACTAAGCATGGTAGAAATTCTGTCTTTGTGGTTGTTGATAGATTCTCTAAGATGACATATTTCATTCTCTGTCACAAAACAGATAATGTCTCACATGTTGCTGATTTGTTCTTTAGAGAAATTGTTCGATTACATAGCATGCCTAGAACCATTGTTTCTGATCGAGATGTTAAGTTCTTAAACTATTTTTGGAAGACTTTATGGGATAAGTTAGGGACTAAGTTATTGTTTTCATCTACTTGTCATCCTCAAACTGATGGTCAAACTGAAGTAGTTAATATGACTTTGTCTACATTGTTGCGTGCTATTATCAAAAAGAACATCAAAACTTGAGAAGATTTCTTGCCACATATTGAGTTTGCTTATAATCATTCTATACATTTTGCTACTAAGTTTTCACCATTTTAGCTTGTTAATGGTTTTAATCCTTTAACTCCATTGGATTTATCACCATTACCTTTCAATGAGCGTGTGAATTTAGATGGCAAAAGAAAGGCTGAACTTGTTAAGCAGATTCATGAGAAAGCAAGGCAGGACATTGAGAAAAGGATTGAGCAGTACCAAAAACAAGCAAACAAAGGACGACGCAAGGTGATATTTGAACCAGGAGATTGGGTTTGGGTTCATATGAGAAAGGAGCATTTTCCAGCTCAAAAAAGTCCAAAATAAACCCAAGAGGAGATGGTCCATTCCAAGTCTTAGAACGGCCCAACGACAATGCTTACAAACTAGACTTGAGAGGTGAGTATAATGTGAGTGATTCTTTCAATGTTTCTGACTTGACTCTATTTGATATAGGTGAACCTGATTTGAGGTTAAATCCTTTCAAGAGAGGGGGGAATGTTACAAATATCATGAGCAGCAAGGAGAACATGAAGGATGCATTACTTGTACCCGTTGGACCAGTGACAAGAGCCAAGGCTAAGAAGATTAAAGAAGCACTTAATGGACTGATTCAAGAGCTTTTGGGCAAGGAGAGCATCCACAATTCTTTTGGGGAGGAAGTACATCAATTCCAGCCCTCTTTGAGCCTAATTCAAGTCTAAGAAAACCCAAAATAAATGTCTCATTTTTGTGGCCAAGAAGAATGACAAAAATGAAGACTAAACATCATTTTGAGGGAAGGAGAACACCGAAAATTGAATACTCATTTAACTCACTATCTTTATTTCTTTTAGTTTCCAAGATAATTTAATTTCAGTTTATCTTTCAAGTTTCTTTCCCTTTATATTCATGTAATCTTCATTGGAGAAAGACATCCAACTTTTTAATAAAAACCTTTTCTTTTGAGAGTGATTCTCCTTTGAGTTCCTTGTGAACTTTTCAATCTTTGGGTGTGAGATCCAAACGACCAACCGGTTTATCAAGTGTTTTTCATCACACTTGTGTGGTCATTCGCTGATCGAAGAGTGTAGAAGCGTGTTAAGTCGAGTATTGGGTATTTGGTTTAATATACCTCTGGTTCGTACTCTAGGGGTTCTTCATTCGGACGTTTCCACCGTCTAGTTTCTTTGGAGCGTGTTAAATCGAATATTGGGTCTTTAGTTTAATATACTTATGGTTCGTGCTCTGCGGATCCTTTGAAGTCGAGGATTATCCTTCAACCTACTTAGAGACTAAAACCTTGGGAAATTTCCGTATTATCCGGTTTTGGAAGTGAGTTTCACGACTTGATCTGCATCACAATCGGAGACTTCACATGCGGAATCTGCAACCGTAATAAAATCTTAAATTTAAATTTAAAAAATTATAAAAAATATTTTGATCAAAAGTTTTGATAAACAAATTATTTTAAATCAAAACTAAAGGTTTAAAAATAAATGTTCATAAAATTTCATAAAACTAAGTCATGTGATGTAAATTATGTGAGGCATAATAGGCTTAGGGTTTGCCAATAGGTAAGAATCCATGTATATATCTTTAGGATTAGATTTAGGTTGATAATTTTTTGATATAAAATGTTGATCCATCATATAGTTGTTAAATTTTGTATATATTATATTATTTTGATGTCAAATGTAAGTAATTATTAACAAAAAGTGAAAAAAAATATTTGAATTTTAGAGTTTAGGGCATACAATCTTTTTGGGTCTCGGTTGAAGTCTGTAACATTTTGTGAGTGTATATTTCGCTGTAGAAGTCTGAAATTCAAATAAATTTAAAACTTTCAAATTTTTTTGAAAAATTCAAAAAAATTTAGAATTTGCTAGTGAAATTTGTGACTGTTTTTAGTTTTCTAGAACATAATCAACCTTACATGCTTTAATTATATCAAATATTTGAAATTTTAATTTATAAAGTTCATATTCGGATAAACTTATTTTCTGCTGAAGAAATTGCAATAATTTTTTTTTACTTTCCTAGTATAAATTTAAGCTTTAATTAGAGTTCAAGATTTCGTCCATGAAGTCTATAACCGTAATTAAATCTTAAATTTATAAAAATAAATATGAAAAATTATAAGAAATATTTTTCTCAAAATGTTTGGTTGATAAAATATTTTAAATCAAAGTTAAAGGTTTAAAAATAAAATTTCATAATATTTGATAAAACTAAGTCATGTGATGTAAACCATGTGAGGCATAATAGGTTTAGGGTTTGTCAATGGGTAAGAATCCATATATATATCTTTAGGGTTAGACTTAGCTAGACATTTTTTTGATATAAAATGTCGATCTTTCATATAGTTATTAGATTTTGGATATATTATTGATGTCAAATGTAAGTATTTGTTTGCAAAAAATGAAAAAATATATTTGAATTTTAGAGTTTAGGGCATACCGACTTCTCAGGTCTCGGGTGAAATCTCATAGGAGGCTTCGCGTATGAAGTCTGTAATATTTTGTGAGCGTAGATTTCGCTGTAGAAGTTTGAAAGTTAAATAAATTCAAAAATGACTAAATCTGGGGACTAAACACTTAGTACGAGACTTCTGCGGGAGACATCAATAGCAGATTCTAATTTCCCTCAGCGTAGACTTCGTTATCTTCTGCAGAATGACTAAATCTAAAACCTCATAGAACCAAGTTCATGAAAGCATAATTGAAAAGTTAAAATTCAAATAGATAGACGTAGATAACAAAATTTCCAAGTTCATAAACTGAAAAAACAAAGGTTAAAATAATTTAAACTTAGGTTCTTAAGTAATTGACAGTAATTAAACAGAGATTTAGATAGATATATTCTCTATCAAGGGATAATTGCCCCGTGTCTTGCAGCATTAATATCATAGTCCTCGAACTCGTCCCTGAAATATTCAACATCTTCCATCAATGGATTGAACAAAATGTCTGATAAGACTTCTCTAGTTTCCTGCCAAGTGTCATCATCACCACCTTTGTGAATTAGATTAGTATTGTTGTGATCAATTATGATATGTTAAACTAAGTATAGTGTATAACACACTTACGCGCCCACTGATTGATCCTCCATAATTTAAGTACCATGATCACCTCTCGACCCTTCCTGTTCCTAAAGCCATTCCAGAAATCATAAGCGTGTTTGCCGGTTGCCAAACACTTTAGCATTTTGTCCCTATTATGATTAGTTATAATTGTTTGTAAATTACAATAATGTGAGTTTCGTCATGGTGTTATTATTGTTTCGTCATGGTGTTATTCTTGTCCCTGTTATTATCTTTGATGTGAAACACACTCTTTGTTTGTGCACGGTTTTGTGGATTCTTTTGAAGGGGGTTGGTCCTGCAGATCATGCCCATAGTGTCTACAACATCAGTGTTTTCTTTCACTTAAATAAAGTTACATGCATACAAAATATGTTTTAACAAATTTGCATGCGTACCTATTGCAACTTTTGTTTTGGTTTTGATGTCACAGACTAAGTTCAAACTTAAAAATTCCAAGTAGTGCTTGTCATTTAAAGAATTGATTCTTCGAATTCTAGTCTCTCTAGACATAATTGAAAGTACAAAGCAATACTTTGTTCGACGGAACCTTGGAAATCATGGCCGTGCTACTGCTTTGTTTATTTCAATCCACTGCCTTTCATGCTTCTCGGTTCCAGAGAACGTTGGCACATGTACTGGAGTAATCACCAATGCCATCTTAGTTCCCTGCATAAGAAAAAATATCACTAAAATATTCTCAGCTTCATATGACTGTATGTTTGCATGTAAAAACATAAAAACAAAGTGTTTATCGCTTACCGGTTCATCTACTAATACGTAGGTTCAGTAAAGATCTTCATTGATAATGGAGTAATAGAAAGCGCGGAGATTCTTGGCTTTGAAAGGCCAATATGTTGTGCTTCCATTGGCTTCGGCTAGAAGGTTGTAAAGCATCCATCGGTTTTTTTTGATTTGTTGTGAGTTTTGTGTGGTTTTTATTTTTGATTTCTTTTTTTTTTTTGTTGCAGAGATGAAAGTAATGGAGAAGAAACGAATTCATCTATGGAGGAGGAGTGATTAATAAATGGGAAACAGAAAAGACGTGAAACGGAGAAGACGAAGTCATTGAGACTGAGCGTGACTACTCAAAAAAAACAAAGTGGTTCAACATATATGGTTAGTAATTTAATGTTTTGTTATTCGACATAATAAATTTAGGGTTTTCAGATTTCTCTAATGAAGTTTGTAAGTAAAGTTTGTAAGCGAAGTCTCGAAGTGAAATCTGAAACTGAAGTATCTGGTGAATAAGTCTCATGTGGAAATGATGAAACTTTAATATCAGACCTCATTGATAGAATTTAGACTTCATGCACAGACTTCTTTCCTCCTTTTCTCCGATGAAAAAAAAAGGTGAATTAATGACTTTCTCTCTCAATCATTATATATGTTCATATTTTAGATGTTAAAGTGATTAATGGCTTAGGGACATTGGAAAAGATGACTCTCTCTCCCGACCGTATCCGAAGCGTCGCCATCGACTAGGGTTGTTATTCATCACTAACAAAGAATCTCTCTCTCCCTCACTCTTTCACCGAACCGTCGCTAAGGACTCTCCCTCTCACTCTTTTTTTTTTTTTGTAACTAGGTCCATCTTTATTTGATTCGCATATCTGGGATTAGCAATGGACGAGACACATCTTCAATCTTTATTCATCTTCAAATCAGTGTGCTAGCTTGCGTCTGCATCTTCCATTTCAGTTTAGACTCTTGGATTGTCCCTTTTCTGATCTTAGATTTACATTTACTAGAGTGTACGAGACTTGATCGGGGAAGTCTTCAACACAGACTTGTCCAGTGAAGTCTCAAGTACAGACTTCACAGGCAAAATCTTGTACACTTCACAGTTATCTAACTTTCCATTTTGTTTTGTTGTGACATTAGATTGTAATATGGCTACAACAGGCGCAATAATTGAATATGAACCGAAGCCAGAGTTTCCACCAAGGCGATCACCAAAGACATTGAGCCGGAGCCTTACAAAAGTATAAGCTACTACTGCGGAACACCTAAGCTTCTTAAAATTGTCAAGCGTGTACTAAATGAAGACGAATGGGATACGATTTGGACTTCTTTATTGGGTGTCTTCTTAATGTACTACGAGCAACAGATCGCATTGGCATCAAGGCTGGTCCACTTTATGATCAGTTTCCAACTTGTATGCTTCAAGAAGCATGAGATTTGGAGTCTAGTTGGAGAAACCCCAGTCAGATTCTCTAGTAACGAGTTCGAACACATCACCGAGCTCAATTGTGAATATAAAAAAGATCTTATGACTCTAGAGCTTGAGGTTAAAGTCACGAATGAGATTAAAGAGTTTTAGGTAAAGCTCAGAGTGGATGTGGAGGTTGGACCAGGCTATGAAGACTTGTTGTCAACGTGTAGGCGCTATTCTGAGTGGGTTCTGGATGATCGCTTGAGGTTGGGCTATCTAGCCATCCTTGCTAGCTGCACTGATGTACACCCTCACTCTCAAGACATCAATGTAAACTTTGCTAGGCAGGTGATGGATCTGGACAAGTTTGTTGCATACAGTTGAGGAAGAGTAGCTTTTAAGATTTTGATTTCTTCGGTGAAGGTTTTTGATATCTCCATGACTTATCACATCAACGGGTTTGTCTAAATTTTATAGTCTTGAGTTTTCTCTGCTCTACCGGACTTTGCAAGAGAGATGATAGAGTCGTTCCCTAGTAAACCAATGCCATATTTGCTTACTTACAAAGGATCAAGGGGCACGAAACACCTCAAAAATGGCTTCTTCAAACATGTATATTATCAAATCTCTAACCACGTTCAAGTCTCAGATGACAAATCAAATTCAGACTTCACAAATGAAGTCTAAATTTTTTCTGTCATCAGAGACTTCTTCTCAAAATCTTATATGAGACTTCACACATGAAGTCTGTTATGATCTTATCTGATCTCCCTCTTTTCATTTTTATGTTTATAGACCACCATCTACATCTTTGTCCACATAGATCTCGAGAAGATGTTCCCATTGTGGGATGATGATGAGGAGGATGAGAGAATTGTCAACGTTGTGAAAGCAATGTTTGGACAATTTTCAAGGAATCTTTGGAGGTGGCAAAAAAAACATTGGCCATCCTTAGGTGGTATGCCCTCAAACAACGAGGTAAAGGTCAAGGTGAAGGATGAGACGGGGCAGGGCATTAAGTGAGAGCTAGAAGCTACTGATGAGGGTAGTTTGAAGAAAGCTCGTATATCCTCTTCTTTTAATTACTTTGAGAAGCACTTATGTGATGCGTTGAAAGGTGTAGTGGATGCTTGATTCAACACATTTTAGGCTGAGGTGAAGGGGCAGCTGCTTGACTTTGGTATGAAGATTGGTTTACGCACCGACAGGGTAGACGATTTGGTATCTTCTTTTGATAAGGTTAACAGCGAAGCTACGAAGAAAGAACCCGAAAAAGTGAAAGAGAACCCGCAGGAGAAGCATGATCACTCTGATGCCAAATCAACTGCACTTGCTGATGGGGTCGGTCTTCCTCCCCTTAACCCAAGGATTTCCAAAATAAACATAAACCAGCTTAGTAAGAAGGATATTGAGGAGGATAAAGATGATTCTAAGGAGAGAAAAAGTAAAAGAGTAGCTATCAACCGTAGTCAATCACAAAAATGATGTGAATTATGTACCTTGTTGGCTTGTTGGATTGTTGTTGGCATGTTTAACTCTTATTTTTAAAAACTTGTAAATTTAAACTTGAATGATGTTTATTATGTACCTTGTCCGTGTGAAATTGCAATAATATGAACTTTGTGATTTATATGAGTTTAAAGTTTAACATGTTTGTCCAAAAATATACAAAGTAGTGTTAAAAAAATGGGACCATGAGCCAAATGGTTTGATGGTGGATCCAATCCAATCAGATGTGGAGTTCACGAAAGCGAAAAGGGATAAACAGAGTTTGAAGGAGAAAGCAACATCACTCATCAGTAAGAAATTGAGTGATCAGGTAAAGAGGAAAGAAAGGCAAGTTGTTTGCCCTGGTACATAGACTATAATTCCGGTTAACCCGGTTGTACGCGGCAATGGTTATAAACCTTTTGAATCTATCGACAAGGACAATAAAAACAAGCTGATTAAATTTTTGAAGACTTGTCCCCGTAAGTCGCACTCTCTCACAGTTTTAATCCAAGCTTAAGTGACTTGATTTTGAATGTGTGTGTGACTTTACTTTGTAGAGAGACAAAGAAGAGGGAACCCAAGAAAGACACAAGCACATTCTGGTATCGCACGCTGCAGACTCCCACAAAATGGTTTTGGGCCCCTGGTGAGACTTCATTCTTAGAGTTCATTATGAGACTTCATGCTCAGACTTGAGTTTGAGACTTCAGTCTGAGACTTCATGTTCAGACTTGAGTTTGAGACTTCATGCTCAGACTTCAGTTTTAGACTTCATGCTCAGACTTCAGTTTTAGACTTCATGCGCAGGCAGTATTCTCTATCTTTAATTGTAAGCTTCCTTTACCATAACTAATATCTTCTTATTACAGCACATTGATGTTAAAATCAATCTACTGAGACAGCGGTACAAAAAGCATCCAAAATGGTTTAGGAGCGACATGATCTGCTTCTTTGATTTGATCTTCAGAATGTTGTGGAAGTCTAAGTACACAGGAGAGCAATCAGAGTTCTGTAGAACTAACAAGATATGGGGTTTAGATGTAGATGAAATCTACACCTCCCTTAATGTCAAGGATATGCATTGGATTGCGATGATGAATTCGATTCCTAAGAGACACAGCGTTATTTGGGATAGCGATGTGTTAGTATGTAAGCCTCACGGGCTTGAGAGTGCAGTGACACCTTTTTCGAGATGATGGCCTATGTGATGCACATTTTAGCTCTCTAAATCAAAAAGACTTGCACCTAAATGTTCCCTGCATATTCGAGCGGGTTCCACAAAATTAAGTTCCCCCCAAATATTAAGAGTAGTGAATGTGGAGTGTATTGCCTGAAGTACATCGAGTGCCATGCGCTTAGCATAGCATTTCATCCAAAGCTCTTGTGTGATAAAACCATCAAGAACATAAGGGAGACTCTGGCAGTCGAGATATATGATGAGCTCTGCGTAAAGAGAACGGAGAAACGCGGTTATGATTGTTTGGACTTGTACAACAAAAGTTGAGCTTCTCTCTTACACTTCCCAATATTTGGAACTCTTGCATATAATTTACTTATTTCGGCTGCTATTGCGGGAAGGTTTTTATGCCCATCTAATGGAACAAGTCAAAGATGTTGTTGTAACTTGATAGGTAGGATGATTACTAATATTTTTAAATTAGTTTGTGCTATCATTATTTTGTATCTATTAGCTATGTTTGGATCGTTTATATTGTGAAATGCGAAGTTAGAACAACTACTTAGGCATATTAAGACTTAATGCAAAATTAAATCAGGAAAATTTCAAGTACAGACTTCATATAGAGACTTCATTCGCATAATTCAGATGCAGACTTCAACAGCAGACTTCAGTTAGAGACTTCGAACACCAGATTCCAATAGTTTGAGACTTCACCAACTGACTTCAAGAGCAGACTTCACCTGGATACTTCATTTGGGAACTAAACCCTAGTTTCATACTTCTCAGGGAGACTTAAGAGCAGACTTCTACTATCGCTCATAGTAAATAAATGACAAACAAAAGCGACTATTACTGATAAGAAACACGAAAAACGAAGCAGTCATTCGTGAAACATCGCTTCTTATCATTATTACCCCTTCATAAATAATAGTTAATCAAAACACTCAACCTACGCTTATTTTCATTATTATTGAGTTGCAAAAAATTTCAATTTTGTCTCTTTCATCTAAAGAAACTCTCTCGAGCTTCTCAAAAAATGTTGTTCACTTAAATTATCATCAATAGAGGTTTGAAGAACCTTTTGAAGAATCCGCAGACTCACCACGCGGCAGGTTAACCTACTTATCGATATTGTCATGATTTTTTTGTGAGATTACCGTACATGCAAGAAACTAATTTTTTACCAAATTGTTTTAGAAAATTGGTCGATGACATCTTCCATTGGGAGGGTGTGATCTTTAGCCCTCTTTAAACCCCTTATGAGGAAGGGGTTCTCAAAATGACTATTCATTATCCGCCATGATACCCGCTGAAACCCCCACATTTACGTTTTGATCCTCTCTCTACCATTTAAATATCGTAAGATATTGAAATCTCTTACTTCTGTTACGATTCATATAGTTAACGTAGGTTGCTTTCAACATAACGATCTACCACCGTAATGAGTTGGAACGCGTAAATATCTTTCTAAAGATGCTCCTACCTGCTTACTGGAGTCCCGTATAAAACATAACCACAATATTAGAGGCTCTTGTGAAGATGCTAACTGAGCCAGAGTTAGGTAAAAGAGATCAGTTTGTGGAAGCTGTTGCTCAAGTCCAAAACACCGATAAAGATCGTTTCAATGAGAAGGCAAGAGATATGACTGTCTCTTTTGCCGGAGGATCAGACTGCACTTGATCCTTTTAATTTCTGTGAAACGGTTGTCTTGGTTTTTAAGATAATTATTTTTTGGACATTATTGTTTTTTAATTATAATTATTGTATGCACCTAGATTATTAATATTTTTAATACTTTAAGGTGGTTGTGAACAAAAGAAATTAGGAAATTGTTCTCTTGTTAGTAACTTATTCAATAGAATACAAGATATATATAGGGATACAACATTAGGGTTTAGGTTAGACTTTGAGTCTTATAGAATCTACTAATGGGTATTTAATGAGCATCCACATAATATACTTAATAACTATATTATGTTTTTAATTTTTAATCCTTAATCCTTAATCCTAAACCCTAAACCCTAAATTAAACCCTAAACCCCATTTTCTATGATTGTAAACTTGATTTTGTTAAATGAAATACAAAGTTAGAAAATCACTAAAATACAAAAAACAAAAAACTAGTCATAATTATATAAGTTGTAAATTGTAAATTGCAAAGTTAGAACAACTACAAAAAAAAAATTGATGCAAATTAACTTAATGAGGGAGACTTCATTCGCAGACTTCAATAGTATACTTCATCTAGAGACTTCGAACACCACGTGGAGACTTCACCTATAGACTCAAAGGTAGACTTCACTTGGAGACTTCATCTACAGACTGAACACCTAGTTTGAGTCTCTTCCAAGAGACTTCAAGATTAGATTTCACCTGGAGACATCATCTACGAACTGAATACCTAGTTTGAGATTTCTCTAGGAGACTTCAAAAGCAGACTCCTAATTTCCCTCAACCTTGAAATTCTTAAGTAACAATAAAAACACAGTTCAAAAATGCCATTAGCCATATAAATATAGCTCAATAATAGCAACCAAGATGACTTAAAAAAATATAAAACAAATAGATAAATTAAAGATTTTAAATGACTACTAGAAAGTTTTTGATGAGGACATTGAGACTGAAGACGAGATTCCTATAAAAGACTTTGAAGATGCTCCTGTTGTTCAAGACATTACTGCAATGAGAGAGCCGCCAAGAACTCGTTCGGGAACTAGAAGACTAAGGGGATTATTCAACAAGACAGTTCAAGGTTTCCTAGCCCAAGAGTTGAAGAATTCGCCCAAGCTTCAAGCAGCCCAAGGAGAGCCCACTGAAGACTTGAAGATGCTTTTCTCAATCCAGCCCATCTAAGCTTGTCAGAGATCAGCCCATGAAGAAACAATGAAGAATTCGACTAAGCCTTCTCATACTTCTAAAAATCGACCAGCCCACCTTAAGGTATGTATTTCATTTAAATATATTGTGTTTGTTCATTTTGCAGGTCCATCAGAAGTTAGGTTTATTTTATGTCATAGTTTGTATTAGGTGTCATTTACATTTATGTTATTTCATTTCATGTTATTCTAGGACTTTAGATAAGAATATGTATTAGGGTTTCGCCCAAGAAGGCATCAGCTGCACGAGCCCCTTTATAAGGTTCCTTAGCAGCCGTGTATCATTTTTACCCATCTATAACATAACGCAGTTCTTTATCGTTCTCTGAGAAAGAGTTTTGACTTCGAAATCTCTAGCTTTCCTTGTGAGTGATATCAAGGCGACCTAGTGATCTGTCTTATCACAAGCAATCACACTTGTGTGGCAACTTCCATACTTCACCATCGATCCATCCCATTCGGTCGTTGCATTCACAATCGATCAATCCATTCCATTCATCCATTCGATCACATCTATCTCATTCAATCCATCACATTCGTACATCACCATCTCTTCCATCCGTTCATTGCATCTTTAGAGCATTCATCTCATCCGTTCACGTCAACCTTATCATTTGTTCAAGTCATCTAATTCATCCATTCGTGACCTCAATCATCGAACCATTCACTCGCTCATCTCCATCTCATTCGATCATCCCACTCGACTCAACCATCTGTCCGTTCGTACCTCACTCCATTGTCCACTCATCCACGCTTGCTGTCTTAGAAGGGTTGAGACCAGAGTCCATCCTTCCTTGACCACCATCGCATCATACATCATTTGGTATCAGAGCCAAAAGATCCATATCAGGCTCACATCTGTTACCTTACTCGATCTTGCTTATTCATTGTTGCATTCGTTTGTTTCATTGTTAAGTTCTGTTCGATTGCTAGGTTCATTGTTTGTTGTTTGCTCATTCATTGATTCTGTTTCTAAGTCGTTTGTTTTGTTTCTTGATTCGTTGCATAACCTAGTTGTTAATCTGTCCTGCTTGCTTAGCCGATCTTTTGCTAGGGTTAGTTCCTTCTCTTGATCGTTTGTTCTTTGCTTAGTTTTCACTCATGTTCTGTTCGTTAGCCTTGCATCGTTTGTCTAGGTCTGTTTAGGTTTAGTTTGTTTCTTGTTGCATTCGCTTGCATCTTTTGGATCGTTTCTAGTTATTGTTTCGTTCGTTGCTTTTATTGTTTAGTTCAGCCTTGTTCGATTTCCTTGTTGATCTCTTTTAATTGAGTAGTCGATTTTGTTAGGATAGTTTAAATTTTGAAATTATCTTGCTAGGATAAATTAGTTTAAATTCGTATTTGGTTTGGTTAATTAATCTGGTTAGTTTTAATTAAATTGGTTTAGATAGATTAGTGGTTTAAATTAAGTTGTTTGGTTAGTATTAATTTTTTTAATAATCATAGGTTTAGTTATTATTTTTAGATTTATTTTCTGAGCTTACATCTTTTGTTCCCGAGTCCCTTGATCGTTAGTTCGAGTGAGTGCAGGAACAGGATACTAATGGCAGGAGTCGACACTAACCCTAACACTGCCTTGTTAGAAGCTCTTTAGAACATGAAGAATGACCTAGCAGCTCAGATTGGAAGAATCGAGCAACGAGTTGGGCGTTTAGAGCTTCCCCGAGAGGAAGAGCAAACTGACGACGAGGACAGCGACCACACCATTGACGCCAGAGCAAGGAGGAGGAACCAGCATGCCCATCATCAACGACCAGAAAGGGAAGTGAACCGAGGTTTTAAAGACCTGAAGCTAACTGTTCCCACTTTTGCAGGTCGAGTTAACCCCCAAGCTTACCTGGACTGGGAGAGGCGAATGGAGTATATCTTTGACTACTATGAGTACAATGACCAGAAGAAGATAGCCCTTGCTTCAGCTCAGCTCACAGACCACGCCTTATCTTGGTGGGATCGAGAAACCCAGGACCGAAGGAGAAACAACTTCGAACAGATCACTACTTGGACAGCCATGAAGTTTTACTTCAGGAGGCGTTTTGTTCCACCCCACTACCACTGTGATATGCAGCGACAATTCAGATAACTCTCCCAAAAGACTAAGAGTGTGGAGGAGTACTTTGAGGAGTTTGAGCAGCTCAGAAACAGAATGGCATTAGATGAGAGTGAAGAAGTGCTCATGGTTCATTTCATTGATGGACTCAATGATCGCATTGCTAGAAAGGTAGAACGCCAACCTTGTCATGATCTTAACGAGTTATTACATGTAGCTGTGCAGGCAGAACAGGGAATCAAGAAGAAGGCTGCAGCAACCAGCCGCTCTAGACCCAATCAATGGAGTGCACTGCCCCTAGAAACCAATGGAACGCTTCCCAGCCCAGTAGCATTGACAAAGGCAAAGCTGTTGCAACGAATGCTCAGGAGAGGAGACCAGCTTATGAGGCGCCTAGAAACAACCGTCAGGAACCAGGTAAGTCTTCTGTTCCTAATCCCAGAGCTAGAGACATAACATGTTTTAAGTGTCAGGGAAAAGGACACTATGCAAGGGAGTGCCCCAACCAGCGAGTTATGATCCTTACACAAGAAGGAGGGTATGAATCCCAAGACGAGGAGGAGACCTTATACGTTGCTGATTCAGAGGAGGAGATAGCTTATCCAGAGACATGCGACATGCTAGTTGTCTACAGGGCTCTAAGTGCGATGAGCGATCCTGACACCCTCCAGAGAGAGAATTTATTCTTCACTCGATGTTCGGTCCAGAACAAGGTATGTAGCCTTATAATAGATGGAGGTTCTTGTACTAACGCTGCCGGTCGAGTTCTTGTTGATAAGCTAGGACTGAAGACCAGCCCCTATCCACGGCCATACCGACTAAGGTGGTTAGATTCCAACACCGAAATCAGAATCCAGGAGCAAGTTAAAGTACCTTTCAGAATAGGTAAGTATGAGGATGAGGTTATGTGCGATGTAGTTCCCATGCAAGTAGGACACCTCCTGCTCGGCCGCCCACGGCAGTTTGACAGAGAAGTCTTGCACAATGGTCGCACCAACACCCACTCCCTCACGTTTCAGAAATGCAAGTTTCAGCTTGCCCCATTGTCTCCTCAAGAGATACATGAGATGCAGTCTAAGTTTGCTGCTGAGGCTAAGGTAAGTAAAACTTAACCTCTACATTACACCTATTACTATTTATAAATCTTTGGATCATAAAGAAACGGTGCTACTAATGGTTTTTAGAGATGTCTGTCTTACAGGAGCACAAAAAATAATTCTTCCCCCAGAAATCACTTCCATACTTGACAGGTTCAAGGATGTATTTCCTGAAGAGATACCAGCTGGATTACCACCCATAAGAGGGATCCAACATCAGATTGATCTCGTCCCAGGCGCACCATTGCCCAACAGACCAGCTTACAGGGTGAATCCAACAGAGGCCAAGGAATTAGAGAAACAGGTTCAGGACTTAATGGAGAAAGGCTACATAAGAGAGTGTCTAAGTCCCTGTACCGTCCCAGTTCTGCTAGTGCCCAAGAAGGATGGGACGTGGAAGATGTGTGTGCCATCAACAACATCACCATCAAATACCGCCATCCCATTCCCAGGTTAGATGACATGCTTGATGAACTATCTGGCTCTAATGTGTTTTCTAAAATTGATCTCAGGAGCGGATACCATCAAGTTAGAATGAAGGAATTTTACTAATGGAATACATCCTTCAAGACCAAGCAAGGTTTGTACGATTGGATTGTCATGCCATTTGGTCTCACCAACGCCCCCAGCACATTCATGAGGTTAATGAACCATGTCTTAAGGGCATACATCAGTAAGTTTGTAGTAGTGTACTTTGATGATATACTTATTTACAGTAAATCATTTCAAGAACATTTACTGCATCTTGAGACTGTTTTGGATACACTTTGAAAGGAAGGCCTGTATGGGAACCTTAAGAAGTGTTCCTTCTGCACTGATGAGGTAGTTTTCCTAGGTTTTGTTGTAAGTTCTCAGGAATTACAGGTGGATCAAGAGAAGATCAAAGCTGTACAAGACTGTAGCAGATGCACTATCCAGGAGACATCTACTGATCTCGATATTGGAGGCTAAAGTTCTAGGATTCGAGCACCTGAAGGACGCCTACAAAGAAGATCCAGACTTCAGCTCCATCTATCAGAACTGCACCCAATCACCCACAGGTTCTTATTATATACATAATGATTATCTGTTTAGAGAGAAACGTTTGTGCATTCCTCAGGGATCTATGCGAGAGTTGCTGATCAAAAAAGCACATGGAGGTGGACTTATGGGACACTTTGGAGTTGATAAAACTCTAAGTGTGCTTGTGGAGCATTTCTTCTGGCCCCACCTTAAGAATGATGTGGAGCTATTCTGTGCTAAGTGTGTGACTTGTCTGAAAGTTAAATCCAGGTCACATCCACATGGTTTATACATGCCACTTCCTATTCCTACTATGCCTTGGGTAGATATTAGCATGGATTTCGTTTTAGGCTTACCCAAAATCCGAGGAAAGGATTCTATTTTTGTTGTAGTGGACATGTTTTCAAAGATGGTGCTTTTCATTCCCTGTGCCAAGACTAATGACGCCACTCAAACAGCAAGCCTCTTCTTCAGAGAAGTAGTCGATTGCATGGGATTCCAAGAACCATAGTTTCAGACCGTGATACAAAGTTTCTAAGCCACTTCTGGAGAGTTCTATGGAGGAAGCTGGGCACCAAGCTGCTCTTTTCAACAACGTGCCATCCCCAGATAGATGGCAAACTGAGGTAGTCAACAGAACACTCTCACTAAGCTGCCCCTTTTGAGATTGTTTATGGTTTTAAGCCAGATACGCCTTTAGATCTTGTTCCATTGCCGCCATTAGATGTTACAAACCAGGATGGAGAAGTCAAGGCAGAGATTATCAAGAAGCTGCACCAAAAGTGAAGGAGAACATTGAGCAGAAAACAGCCAAGTACAAGGAGTCTGCAGACAAGGGACGAAAAAAGCTCATCTTCAATCCCGGAGATTGGGTTTGGGTTCACATGCGACCAGAGAGGTTCCCAAACCAGAGGAAGAAAAAGCTATCACCCAGAGGAGCTGGCCCATTCCGAGTTCTGAAGAGGATCAACAACAATGCCTATAAGCTGGACCTCCCAGGTGAGTTAACCATTTCCCTAGTGTTCAATGTATCTGACTTGCTTCCTTATCATGCAGGTGATGAAGTTCTGAGGTCAGAACCTTTTGAAGAGGGAAGGAATGATGAGGACATCGAGACTAAAGACGAGATTCCTATAGAAGACTTTTGAAAGATGCTCCTGTTGTTCAAGACATTACTGCAATGAGAGAGCCGCCAAGAACTCGTTCGGGAACTAGAAGACTAAGGGGATTATTCAACAAGACAGTTCAAGGTTTCCTAGCCCAAGAGTTGAAGAATTCGCCCAAGCTTCAAGCAGCCCAAGGAGAGCCCACTGAAGACTTGAAAATGCTTTTCTCAATCCAGCCCATCTAAGCTTGTCAGAGATCAGCCCATGAAGAAACAATGAAGAATTCGACTAAGCCTTCTCATACTTCTAAAAATCGACCAGCCCACCTTAAGGTATGTATTTCATTTAAATATATTGTGTTTGTTCATTTTGCAGGTCCATTAGAAGTTAGGTTTATTTTATGTCATAGTTTGTATTAGGTGTCATTTACATTTATGTTATTTCATTTCATGTTATTCTAGGACTTTAGATTAGAATATGTATTAGGGTTTCGCCCAAGAAGGCATCAGCTGCACGAGCCCCTTTATAAGGTTCCTTAGCAGCCGTGTATCATTTTTACCCATCTATAACATAACGCAGTTCTTTATCGTTCTCTGAGAAAGAGTTCTGACTTCGAAATCTCTAGCTTTCCTTGTGAGTGATATCAAGGCGACCTAGTGATATGTCTTATCACAAGCAATCACCCTTGTGTGGCGACTTCCATCACCATCGATCCATCCCATTCGTTTGTTGCATTCACAATCGATCAATCCATTCCATTCATCCATTCGATCACATCTATCTCATTTAATCCATCACATTCGTTCATCACCATCTCTTCCATCCGTTCGTTGCATCATTAGAGCATTCATCTCATCCGTTCACGTCAACCTTATCATTCGTTCAAGTCATCTAATTCATCCGTTCGTGACCTCAATCATCGAACCATTCACTCGCTCATCTCCATCTCATTCGATCATCCCACTCAACTCAACCATCTGTCCGTTCGTACCTCACTCCATTGTCCACTCATCCACGCTTGCTGTCTTAGAAGGGTTGAGACCAAAGTCCATCCTTCCTTGACCACCATCGCATCATACATCAGTTTTGTATAATCTTTGATTAGCTTTTCTAAAATCTCATAAAATCCTCTAAATATAATCATAAACTTTATGGAGTATCTCAAACTTAAGAAGAATATTGCAAAAAAATATTTTATTATGTTTTCCTCATCTAAATATATATATATTCATAAAAGAGCGAACAATAGTTACAAGTATGCTTCTATATACATCGATTCTTTACTCTTATTAGATCATAGGATTGAAAATATCTCTGTCTTTGTTTCACCAATAAAAGCAGCATAAGGATCTGAATCAAACATACTAACGGGTCTTGTTTTTGGCCTATAGAGACCAATATCATTTCCAAATTAAAATGGCTCGAGTAGAGAAGCTTATAAAAATGGTGGTGTTGTCTTACTAAGCTATGATGTCTGATCTTTGGTTTTTGATGATGCATGCCTTGTTAAAAAAAATATATTCTTTATAAAATAGCAGGTATTTTTGTACACTTATAAAAAGACAGATAAGAAATCATATTGGTCATGAACTCATGATTGAATCACGGACATAGGGAACTCCCCAGCAACATGTTTTCCGGAATCTTTATATCAAAGAAGATCATCACAACATCCACTAGCGTCATTTCTATTTGGATGTTGATTATCGTTATATATGAAAATGGTACTCAATAGGTGCATGATTTTGAGATATCTTATTAGAGCACAATACTTTGGATGATTAGATTTTATGAAGGAAATATGTAGAATCCATAAACCAATAACATAATATTTTAATTCAGTGACAAAATAAAATTATTTCATAAAAGTTGAATAACATAAGACTTTTATTGACTTTATAAATTCATAAATCCAATAACTCTAGATTCATAAAGATTTAAAGTACTTTCTACAGATACATAAACCAATAGCACCAAACTTTAATAGAGTTTTGGAAAATCTTAATTGAATAACATAAGAATCTTAACAACATCTAAATCTTTAAACTCACTTTAAATACACAAACCAATAACACCCCCTAATATCCAGCTTTCATATAGGAGGACAATTCTTTTACATCTTTTGTGTACATATAATTCAGTCACACCATGTTCATCTAAATATGTATGATCGTGTACGTAAAATATTTGTGGTTCATGTATTAATGTTTGTTTATAAGTTTGTTTAGGAGTTGTGTACGAGTAATAATAATTATGTACATAGTTTAACTGTGTACTAATAAGGAATGTGCAAATTATTTCAGATAATGTTCATTAGTAAACAACAAAAACACAGTACAACCACCACCCCATACATAGTTATGGTTTCGTAAAAAAATTAGTTATTATTGAAGTGATATATGATTTTCGTCCATCGGCCAGGGAATGAAAACACAACGAAGACCATAATGGGGGTGTCTAATTTGGATGAACATAATGAATTCGTAGATGAGGACAAAGAGGAAAATGTGGATGATGAGGATGAAAAGGATGAAGATGATAAAGAAGATGAACAGGAGGGTGACACACTATAATCAGTGCAGTATACATATACATTTTTGGAAGTTTAATCGTGTACATATCAATTTTTGGGTTACAAGTATTATTGTACGTACAATGTTTTTGGTCCAAGTAAGATCGTGTACGTACAATGGTTGTGATAAAATATGATCGTGTACGTACAATGTATGGGGTACTAGTTCTATCGTTTGTTTTTCATAACATACCTTGTAGAAATTGGAAGTATGAATCCGATAATAGATGACAATGTTGTTGTATAATCTGAAGAGTTACTAGATAGGTTCTTTGCTTTGGACCATCACCCTCAAGATACAAAGATAAATGTGTATTTTAAACTGAAATATCTTGTTTACATCATATCTTACTTACTAGTGTACACTACTATATACATCACCGTGTACTACCGTATAAGTTTAGTACACCGACATGTACACCACCACGTACACCTCATTATTTATAATGGTTTACAACGCACCAAAACTTATACAACTTCATATACCTACTCTGTCTAGAATACATATCTACGTACACATCTTGTACAACAACCCGTACATTGTTTCATATACTAACATGTATACCGTCTCGTAGAAAAATTCACATTGTATACTAACATGTATACAATCTCGTAAACCAACTCAAAAACTACATAGATATCTATTATTAATCATACACAACCCCTTAAACAAACAATAGAACTAGCACCCCATACATTGTACGTACACAATCATATTTTATCACAACCATTGTACGTACATGATCTTACTTGGACCAAAATATGTACGTACAATAATACCCGTACCCCAAAAATTGATATGTACACGATCAAAATTTCAAAAACGTATACGTACACTGCATTGATTATAGTATGTCACCCTCTTCTTCATCCTCTTTATCCTCTTCATCCTCTTTATCTTTTTCATTATCATCATCCTCATTTTCCTCTTTGTCCTCATCTACGGATTCATTATGTTCATCCAAATTAGAAATCCCCATTATGGTCTTCGTTTTGTTTTCATTCCGTGACTGATGGACGAAAATCATATATCACTTCTATAATAACTAAGTTTTTTTTTTTTTACGAAACCATAATTAGTTTTTTGTTGTTTACTAATGAACATTATCAGAAATAATTTGCACATTTCTTATTAGTACACAGTTAAATTATGTACATAATTATTACTATTCGTACACAAATCCTTAACAAACTCATAAACAAACTTTAATACATGAACGATAAAATTTACACGATCATACAGATTTATATGAACATGGTATGACTGAAATATAGGTACACAAAAGATGTAAACAAATTTTCCTCCTACATGAAAGCTGGATATTATTTTGGACATAGATCCATTCTTTATTTTTTACATGATAAGAAAAAATACATGGCGTACACAGTTTCGTCAGTAATACAAGATTCAACATACGTACACGACAACAAAAACAAACTTTGGTACACCAAAAATCACATAAAACATACACAGAAAAACTTAATGGAGAAAATTAAATAATTAGGATTTACAAAAAAACTTTTTCCACCCGCAAATCGGGTTCATACTCACAAAAATTTCTTAAAGAAATCATCAAAATCTTTAATTAGCATAAAATCAGTTTGAAATTGAAAAATCTCACAAATTTTAAAATTTAAGAGATCTTCAAAAACGGTTTGTCCAGGTTTGGATTGAGTACCAACTTCGACTAAAGGATTCGTTATTGCCTTTTAGTTTTACTCGCTGAAGTTGTTGGAGAGATATGCTATCCTTTGAAATTTTTTTCACCGGTGATCTATACTCTGAAAATCTGAGACTTGGGATGAGAATCTAACACCAAAATCGACTTCTACTTCCTCTCCATAGAGTTATTTACTCTGAAAATTAGAGAATTTGTACTCGCATCGCCGATATCTCTCTTCGTCGGATATCTCTCTTTGCGTCGAACTCTTCGAAAATCTGTAAAAAATGAATGATTATAACTCTCTACGAAAATCGCTAAATTTAAAAGAAATCACTTAACAGAAATTATAATTTCCTATAATTTTTTTTTTATCAAGAACACTACTCTTCGTTTTGACAATTAAAATAAAAAAGAAAACTTTTTTGACTTTTCCCCAAATTTTTGTTTATTAATATAATGAAAAAATAAATTAATTGTCCTTTTAGTAATTTTAATAAAATTAAAAGCCAAACGAACCAAACTAATAAAATGTAAATAAACCGGATTAATTTTTTTTAGTTAGAAAAAAACAATGACAGTTTAGTTTCTAAGGGCATTTTTATCCATAATCACAAGGTGCAATTAAAACAAAACTTGGTGTGTTATGTGAAAATAACTTTCATTTGATTAAACAATTTAGGTGTGATTAAACAATTCAACTCTTTTCGCCTTCTCCTTTTGTATTTTGTTAGTTGTATGGTATGTTTGGTTGTTGGTAGGTTGTTAAGCGTTTCAAATCTTCGTTTACGCTAATGTGTTCTGTGAAGCTTAGAGGTGGATCTGCTTTTGGGGTTGTAAACTTTGGATCTTTGCTTTACCTCTCTGTTGGATCCTCTTGCTTGTGCGTTGTTGCCTTTTGTTCTGGGTTCGTTCTTGGTGTTTGCCATTTCTATGGTATTTCGTTGATTAGCCACCTACTAGCCTTTCTCTAAGTTTCCTATAGAGGTTTTGGAGTTAGGTTATGGGCGAAGCAGTGGGGTCGATCTTTAGTTCTTCTCTTGCGAGGACGTGTCAATTTTAAGTCTGTAGGTGGCTGAATCTGTTTCGATGAGTGTCCACGTATAAGATATGTTGTTCTTGGTTGGTTTATCTCTAGTCGATTTTCAAAGTGTCTTACCTTGTCCCCAGAGTGTCTTGCTCCCTTCGTATGGGTGGTGAGATGTTATGGTAGTTGTATTTATGTCTCTGGTCTCTGTGAGTTCTTGCCTCCCTCCCAGTCGGTTTGCTACTAGTTTGTTTTCGGTGTGAGGTCTAACCGGTCTTATTGGTGCTTCCGACGTTCACAGGTTCTATGGGAAAGCTTGGTGGGAGTCTCTGGTGCTTATGTTCAATTATAGTGTTTAAATTACTTTCCCATAGTATTTACTCCTCTTTAGATTTTGTCTCACCGTTTGGTTTTAATCAGTTTCCCGTCACTTAGAGCTTTGCTTTCCTCTTTTGGACTTTTGTTTCAAGGGACATCATGTTGTCCGCCGGCATTTGTATCAAACTTGTATTCCTCCTTGTTTTTAATAAAATTCAGATGACCAAAAAAAAAAAATTAAACAATTCAGGTTGGATACGGGTAGAGTCAGATGACCCGACCCGAAATGGTCAGCCAATCTGCACGGGCGTCGCACTGACGCTTCAATGCTTTCGCGAATCGCATCATAAGCCTTCCTGCACTGCTACGCTTCTATCATCAACCCTTCTCTGCCTTCGTTTTCAATCCAATTCAGGTATATCACAATTCGTACTCTCTGTTTCTGTTTCGACCACGGCCAATTCCATGGTAATTCCAACCTAGGTCGAGATTGTTTTGTATCCGATTGAGAAAATCGCAATTGGAGCTGTAAGAATTTGAGATGTTGTTTATCTTGATCATTACCTTCTCGTGAGGCAAAACCTGGTTTCTGTTGATTTTGGTCGTTTCCCTGTTGTTTTGTCACCAAATTTTGTATTTGGAGAGAGATTATTGTTTTAGTGTTTCCTTAATTTGATTGGTTGTTCTGTAATTTCGTTTTTTTTGTTTACGATTATTATCTGTTCATTGTGAAAATGCTTTTGGCTTGTTTAGTTTTCAGTAGGTCTGTGACTAATCTGATTGATAGCTGTTAGTGGATCAGGTAAAAAACTGCAAAGAATGACAAAGAAAATGAGGAGAGTGGGGAAGTACGAGGTTGGTCGCACGATAGGTGAAGGCACTTTTGCTAAGGTTAAGTTTGCGAGGAACACAGACACTGGTGAAAATGTAGCCATCAAAATTATGGCTAAGAGTACAATACTTAAGCACAGAATGGTTGATCAGGTATGTTCTGAATTGTTTTTGATATGGAACCTAAGGTTGCTGCGTTAATTTTGTGTATGGTATGATCTTCATTCTGTATAAGCTCGTTTACTTTGTTTTGTCGTCTTTTCCAGATAAAAAGAGAGATATCAATAATGAAGATTGTCCGACACCCTAACATAGTGAGGTTGTACGAGGTATGTATGTTTCCCTGCATCTGCGAAATTTGTCTCCTAAGTTGTTTTGCATCATTGCCAATCTGGCGCTGGTTCTTCTGTTTTTCCTTTGTGCTTTCCGGATGTAGGTCTTGGCAAGTCCTTCAAAAATATATATCGTTTTGGAGTTTGTGACAGGAGGAGAGCTCTTTGATAGAATTGTAAGGAATCCTATACTTATGCGTTTTAGTGTTCACTACTGAAAGCCTCTGTACTTGATTTTTGTTTTCTTTTTTTAAAAATCTTCGTTTTTCTTGGATATCCTTTGTTCATGCAGGTTCATAACGGGAGACTTGAAGAAAGTGAGTCTCGCAAATACTTTCAACAACTTGTAGATGCTGTTGCTCATTGTCACTGCAAGGGTGTTTACCACCGTGACCTAAAAGTAAAGCCGGTTTTTTGTTGAACAATTTTCCTCAGAATATCTCTATTTTTTCACTGTGTTGTAATCCTGACTTGATAACTATGTGTCATTATGATATTCAGCCAGAAAACCTTTTACTCGATACAAATGGAAATCTGAAGGTTTCGGATTTTGGACTCAGTGCATTGCCTCAGCCAGTAAGTGATCATATCCGTTCTTCAGCAGCCAGCACTCTTGTTCATTTAAATTCTTTTTAGCTGTGTAAAGTTTCTCTCTTCTATCTCTTTCATTCATCTGTTACATATTCAATCAGGGAGTAGAGCTTCTGCGCACCACATGTGGAACTCCGAACTATGTAGCTCCTGAAGTACTTAGTGGCCAGGGTTACGATGGTTCAGCAGCAGATATTTGGTCTTGTGGGGTTATTCTTTTCGTTATAATGGCTGGATTTTTACCCTTTTCTGAGACAGATCTTCCAGGGTTGTATAGAAAGGTAAGTAACATTTTTTTCTGGAAGTGTTCTTGGGCTTTTAACTCTTTTTGCGCACTTATCTGGTATCGGAGTATTCCACATGCTTTTCTGTGTGAACTACTGGTTGACAAATAATGTGTTTTCTTTAGAAAGCTAGCATGTTACTGTACCAGGTTGAGTTAAATTTTATTGCAAATTGATCAAGACAAGATAATGAATTCCTTGCTGTAGCTTTTCAAACTGTTTGATGATTTGATTTTGCAACTCCACCCTTAGAGCTTTATCATCATTATTTTCTACAGATAAATGCAGCAGAATTTGCTTGTCCATCTTGGTTTTCTGCAGAAGTGAAGTTTTTAATACATAGGATACTTGACCCCAATCCCAAAACAGTGAGTATTTTGCTTTGTTGTCTCCAAGCTTTCAGGTTACTAATATTGAAATTTCTAGTAATTATATCTGTTTATCTGTTATTGTTTCCCAATTAGAGCAGCGTATTCAAATTCAAGGAATCAGGAAAGATCCTTGGTTCAGATTAAATTATATGCCCATCCGAGCAAGGGAAGAGGAGGAAGTGAATTTGGATGATGTTCGTGCAGTTTTTGATGGAATTGAGGTTTGTGGTTCGTCTTCATTGGACCGTGCTCTTTGGTGGTCAATTCCACTTAAATTTTAAGATATTTTAGGAACGTTTGGATGACCAAGAAGAAGTGTTTGGTACAGGATAGAACAAAATAGTAGACATGTGGTAGGTACCTAAGCTGTAAACTGCTTGCATACACCTTAGGAAGACTTGGACTTACGAGAGAATTCTCTGTTCTCGACCAATGCCCAAGCCAAAACCCTAGACAAAATCCAGAATAGGAGAACTTATTCTCCTGCACGTCCTCTTCACCTGGTAGCTGATGATTGTCGCTGGCGGTCAACATAGAAACAAGCCAGTACAAACAACCTAGGGCTAATTACAATGATCATGCACCGGACTAACACAATTACCTATAATATTTATCTCCTACTGAGATTGTCTTAGGCTGTTATGGCCTGTATAGATACAGTAACTTTTAAAGCATATTTAGAATTTTTTTTACTTGAACTTTGGCTCTTGCTCTTCTGAAACTGGTAATGAAATATTGAACAAAAGCCTCAGTATGTGTTTTAGCTCAAGTTACTTTTGCTTGCTATACAAAAATTCGACCTGTCAGTTACATTTGTTCACAGGGCAGTTATGTAGCAGAGAATGTAGAGAGCAAGGAAGAGGGGCCCCTGATGATGAATGCCTTTGAGATGATTACCTTATCACAAGGCTTAAATTTATCCGCACTATTTGACAGGCGACAGGTAGTACCTGATTTTCTATTATTGGTCAGAGAGATCTCCATATTGAATAAAAGAATGTCAGTAGCATTTATTCTACATACTACCCGTCTTGACAGCCTTATAAATGCTTACTTGCAAGGCTGTGTTCTAGTTTGTAATAACTCTAAGTTCTTGAGATAATTGGTTGCATGGCATTAGTAGATAGAAATCGAATCCTGGAATCCAAAATGTTCCTGCACATTGATGGCTGATCCTTTGATCTCGCAGGATTTTGTTAAAAGACAAACCCGTTTTGTTTCTCGAAGGGCACCTAATGAGATAATTACTAATATTGAGGCTGTTGCGGACTCCATCGGTTTTAAGTCTCATACACGAAACTTCAAGGTAACGAATTCCTAGCATATAAACCTATCACGAAAATTATGCATTTCTTCTCAAACTCTGAACCGCAATACTTATGTGTAAATTGATATGATTGCCAAGGCAACTTAGTTTATATCTCTGGCGTCAAAAACGGAAGTCCTAATGTGAAATATCATTTATCTAGTGTTGAGCAGAGGGTAGAATTGCTATGATTTGTTATGTATGGTTTCTTAATTATGCACTTTATACAGACAAGGCTCGAGGGATTATCTTCAATCAAGGCCGGGCAGTTAGCTGTTGTGATAGAGGTGATTATTGGTTGTTTTTATTGTAATATAAGTTTCTTTTGAAAGGAATTTGCTTCACTTTAAGGGTATCTAGCAAATTGAAATAAACCTACATGCAGATTTACGAGGTGGCACCATCGCTTTTCATGGTAGACGTTAGAAAGGCTGCTGGTGAAACTCTTGAATATCACAAGGTTTGTAAATATATGATCAATAACAGTAGTTGTACTATTCAAAAGAGTGTGGCATTACTGTGTTGCGGATTAGTTATATATCTTGTTTTGTGGTATCGTAGTTCTACAAGAAGTTATGTGCGAAACTGGAAAACATTATATGGAGAGCAACAGAAGGAATGCCAAAACCAGAGCTTCTCAGAACAATCACGTTTTGATCCCAGCTTAAGTCCAATTAAATGTAGACTAGTGTAATAATGACGTAATTATTCTTCACGAAGCTTGGAAGATTTGCGTCTTGAGCTTGTATTCTAATTTTATTGTGTCTTGTAGTTTGCTTTGGCCCTTGGATCCACCTGTTTTCTGTGTATTGCCATACATGTCAGAACTTGTCCTGAGAAGACAAATGTACTAACAAAACACACACATCCGATAAGTGAACGTGCGTATGTTTAAAAGACTAGTGGGCTTTACAGAAAGGCATTCCGCTACCATGCCTGGCCCAGGGAGTGCGTTTGCACGAGGTCCAACTTTTTCTACCTCAATTCTTTGTACTTTTAACTTTTAACTAGGGCCTGAACTTTTTCTTTTCCTAAATACATATTAAACAAAGGCCTGATTTCCTTGAAATTTATCGTATGAAGGCCCATTTTACTTTTTCAGCTCACGGTCCTTTGTGTCATTGAGTCGGGCTTGTCCGAGACACAATATGAGTTTTGTTGTGAAGTCGATACTTGTAGATGATGATATATGTGTTTTTATATATATATATATATAAATATATGTTTAGAGAGAGAAGAAGAACAAAGTAGAGAGAGAGATGATCCCTTTTATTTTTTGTTGATTGTACATATCTTTAAAATGTCACACACATTCACCTATTTATACTAAAACAAAGATCATCATGTGATGACATATGTTATGGTGACTATTCTACTTAAAATGATGAGTAATCACTCATTGTCTATCCTAAAGACACTTGGAGATTAAATAAAAACTAAGATGAATAATCAATCACACATTATCTAATACTCCCCCTTGAGTATTCATCATCATTGATGCATTACGTACTGCCTCGTTAAAAATCTTATCATGGAAAAACCCATTGGGATAAAAACTATGACAAGAGAAAAAGAGTGCAGTGACGTAATCTCCCCCTGAAAGATGGATTGATCTTTTCTTCACAAATCTCGTAGACGATGCATTCCGATACTCTGAATATGTTTTCGAAAACTTGAAGTATGAAGTGCCTTAGTGAAAAGATCTGTTGCATTATCACTTGAACGGATGTACTCGATGTCGACTTCTTGATTATTCACGAGCTCTTAAGTATATGAAATTTTTTTTGGAGGAATATGCTTCGTCCTATCACTCTTGATATATCTTTCCTTGAGTTGAGCAACACATGCAGCGTTATCCTCGAACAATTTTGTTGGTTCTTTACTTGTGATTATCCCGCTAGCTTCTTGTATATGATGTGCCATGGACCTTAGCCATACACATTCTCTACATGCTCCCATTGTGAAAACATATCCAGTTTGCGATCGAGCTTTATGTGGGTCTGATAAATATTCTGCATCTGCAAATCCAACTAGACCAAGAGCAGAGTTTCTAGAATAAAATAATCCCAAATCATTCGTACTTTGAAGATAACAGAAGTTGTTTGATCCGAGTTCAATGTCTCCGTGATGGACATGAACTGTATCTTGCAAGCAAATTAGTAGCAAATGCTATATCTAGCCGAGTACAATTTGCAAGATACATAAGTGCTCCAATGGCACTCATATAAAGTACTTCAGGATAATACTTTTTCGTTATCTTCACAAGGTCTAAACGGATCTTTATCAATATTAAGCGATCTGTTGACCATTGGAGTACTCAAAGGATTCGCTTTATCCATATTAAAGCGTTTTAGCACTCTTTTGGTGTAATTTGATTGATGCACAAATATTCTATCTTAGAAATTCTCTATTTGAAGCCCGAGACAAAATTTTGTCTTTCCAAAGTCTTTCATTTTGAACTCTTCTTTCATATAAGTTCTTGCATCATCAACTTCTTTTTGAGTTCCTATTATGTTCAAGTCATCAACATAAACAACTATGATCACAAATCCAACTTGAGCTTTCTTAATGAATACGCAAGGGCATATCACATTATTGATATATCCCTTTTTCAACAAATATTCGCTTAAGCGATTATACCACATGCGTCCGGATTGTTTTAATCCGTATAGTGATCGCTTTAATTTGACTGAACAAATTTTTTTTGATCCTTCTGGGATTTTTTATCCTTCTTGGATTTTTAATCTTTCTGGTATTTTCATATAAATTTCACTATCCAGTGATCCATATAGGTATGCAGTCACAACATCCATAAAGTACATATCTAGATTTTTTGATGCCGTTAGGCTCATCAAGTATCTGAATGTGATTGCATCCATAACCGGGTAATATGTTTCATCATAATCGATTTCCGGTCTTTGAGAAAATCCTTGTGCCACAAGTCGAGCCTTATATCGTGTGACTTCATTATTCTCATTTCTTTTTCTTACAAAGACCCATTTGCATCCAAGTGGTATTACATCTTCAGGTGTTATAACAATAGGTCCAAAAACGTTTCTCTTATTAAGGGAGAGTAATTCATTTCTCATGGCTCCTTGCCATTTCTCCCAATCGGGCCTTTTCTGGCACTCCGATACGGACCTTGGGTCTGGATCTTCATTTTCATTATCAATTTCTTTGGATACAGAAAAATAGAATTTTTCATCCTCATCATCAATTTCATATCTAACCCATACTTTTCCATCTTGGGCGTAATTAATGGAAATCTCACACTTTTCTGTATCATGCTCGACTTCGAGGTTTTTCTCTTTATCTTGAACCTCTTCATTTTGTTCTCCCAACTTCTTTTTTTTCGGGGACTTTTATCTTTAATGCCCATCGGCCTTCCCTTTTTCAGTTGAACCCTAGGTTCATTTGCATTGCTCCCATCATTTGGCTTTGTTGGAATTTCAATTTTAGATGGAGCATTTGCAGCTTGTATATATGACTTTGTCACTCTCTTTGTATCTGTGAATGCATCTGTTAATTGATTTGCCATACTTTGTAAATGTATAATTTTCTGAACTTCCAGTTCACGTTGATTCGTAGGGGGATCAAGATGCACCAAAGATGGTGTATGCCATGCAACTTCTTTTGACATTTCTTGATATCCTCCCCCTAACGCTGGAAATTCATCTTCATTAAAATGACAATCAGCAAACCGTGCTGTAAACATATCACCGGTTTACGATTCTAGATAACTTATTATACTTGGTGACGAATATCCAACATATATCCCCAATCGCCTTTGCGGCCCCATTTTTGTTCTTTGCGGTGGCGCTATTGGAACATAAACTGCGCACCCAAAAACTCGGAGATGGGATATATTAGGTTCTTGACCATGTGCCAACTGTAACGGGGAATATTTATTATATGCACTTGGTCTAATCTGGACCAATGCGGCCGCATGCAATATAGCATGTCTCCATACAAAAATCAGGAGCTTTGTTCTCAATATCAAAGGTCTTGCAATCAATTGCAATCTTTTAATTAAGCTCTCAGCCATGTCATTTTGTGTATGCACATGGGGCATTGGATGTTTCACATCGATTCCCATTGACATACAATAATCATCAAATGCTTTGAAATGAATTCACCAGCGTTATCAAGCCTTACTTTCTTTATGGTATAATCAGGGAACTGTGCTCTCAACCTGATTATTTGGGCAATGAATCTTGCGAAAGCCGTATTTCTTGTGGTCAAAAGATACACAAGTGACCATCTACTTGATGCATCAATTAATACCATAAAATATCGAAACGGCCCGCACAGTGGATGGATAAGTCCACATATATCACCATGTATTATTTCTAAGAATATTGGAGAATCATTCCCATCTTTGGCTGGTGATGGTCGGGTGATGAGTTTCCCTTGAAAACAAGCATTACATGGAAACTCCCCCGATTGAAAAATCCTTTCGTTTTTCAACGAGTGACCATTTGAATTTTGCACAATTCTTCTCATCATGACTGATCATGGATGTCCTAGCCTTTTGTGCCAGACTTTGAATGTACTAGTAAACTTCTCGTTTACTGTAATGTATGATTCAATCATGTTTATTTTGGTGCAATATAATCCTGATGATAACATCGGTAATTCTTCTTATATATGTTTCTTCTCTGATGTAATGCAAAGATATTCAATGCCATTTTCATTCGTAGTTTCAATGTGATAACTGTTTATGAGGATATCTCGAAAACTTAACAAGTTTCTTTGAGACTTGGGGGAATATAATGCATTATTTATTTCAAACTTTTTTTCTCCTTGGCATTGAAAAACTAGCTCTTCCAGAGCCTTTTATGATATTTGCATTACCGGATATGGTACTCACGCTACCAGCGGAGTCCTTGATTTTGAGACAGGAGAAATATCGTTTATCTTTTAGTATAGTGTGCGTTGTAGCACTATCTTCTAGACAAATATCTCCATCCTGAATCTCGATTTGTGACATTTTATGTGTCACAATATTTATCAAGTTATAAAATCAAAACAAATTCATCAAAGTTACTTTATAATATAAAATAAACGCAGTCTTTATATGTTATCAAACAAACATATTACACAACCTAGTTATTAATATTTGATACAAAAACATATTATATATGGTAAGCATTTATTTATTAGTTTTCTAATCTTCTTGTCAGCTCACTAGATTTCATCGACATCAGTCGCTTTATCTTCCACCAACATTTTCGGGATCAAGGAAATCTGCGAAATCCATATGTGTATCATCACTTAAGCCACTAACGGAAGGTCCAGCTTCATCACCGATGAGTTTAGTTTCAACATTATGAACTTTGGCCTTTTGTGATTCTTGATACAGATCGACGAAATGTTTTGGCGTACGACATGTACGTTCCCAATGTCCTTTCATGCCGCATCTATAACAAACAGTCTCTATCGACTTCTTTATTGTACATCCATTTTCATTTATTTGGAAGTTCTTATTTCTTCCAGTGTTAAAACCTCTTCCTTGTCCACGTCCACGACCTCGACTACGGCCTCTGCCGCGTCCACGTCCACGTCCTTGATAATAATCATTGTTACTGGATGCTACAACATTCACTTCTAGGAATGGAGCTGATCCAGCGGGACGAGTTTGATGGTTTAACATCACGAGTTCATTGTTCTGCTCGGCTACAAGGAGGACTTGCATCAACTCTGAGTAGCGAGTGTACCCTTTAGTCCGGTACTGTTCCTGTAGTATTACATTTCAAGGATGAAAAGTAGAGAGCGTTTTCTCAATCATATCATAATCGCTCACTTTTTCACCACATAATATCATCCTAGAAGTAATTTCGAACATAGCGGAATTATATTCACTAACACTTTTATTGTCCAGGAACCGTAGATTCAGCCACTCATGTTTAGCCTTTGGTAAGATCACAAATTTCTGGTGATCAAATCTATCTTTGAGTGACTGCCAAAAATCAGCAGGATCTTCTTTCGTGATGTATTCATTTTTCAAATTATCGTGGAGATGGTGGTGTAAAAATACCATAGCATTAGCTTTATTTTCATTTAATGTCGTTTTCGATTGATCCATGGTGTTGAGAAGCCCATTCGATCTCAGATGCATCTTAGCATCTGATGCCCATGTCATATAATTTTTTCCAGATATATCAAAGGCAACGATATCGAGCTTTGCCAAGTTTGACATGATATCTATACAAATAATCAAATTAATTGTTAAGTTATGAAATTTTAAAACTTTGTTCAAAAACTATTTTTATTCTTATTTTTTATAGAAAACTTAAATATTATTTACTATAATTAACATATTCATGTTTTCGAGTAAGGAGGAGGCATAACCTCTCACTCTGTATATTTTAACAGGAATTTAACGAGCATATATACCGTTATTTCGTAAATAATAAATTTGACATGAACTAAACATAAATTAACTCATACCTTTTATACGGACGGAATAACGTCGATATATTTGACGACAGAATAGTGGTATGATGATTGGACAAAGTAACGATCGGATAGCGAGATGATCATGCAGATAACGTATTGTGAAATCGATATTTGTAGATGATGATATATGTGTTTATATATTTATATATGTATGTATATATATATGTTTGAATGTTTAGAGAGAGAAGAGGAACAAAGTAAAGAGAGAATGATGATCCCTTTTATTCTTGTTTGATTGTACATATCTTCAAAACGTCACACACATACACCTATTTATACTAAAACAAAGATCATCATATGATGACACATGTTATGGTGACTATTCCACTTAAAATGACGAGTAATCACTCATTGTCTATCCTAAAGACACTTGGAGATTAAATAAAAACCCATGTGATGAATAATCAATCACACATTATCTAATAAGTTTAAACTAATTCCAAAACGCAAAATGAGTAAAACAAATGTGAAGTATGCGTATAGCCCTAGACATTCGGGTACCCGAACCCGAACGAACACATACTTTTCGGGTTTCGGATAATTCGGATAGAAGAATCTAGATCCAAAAGAGTATTTATGAAATTCTATTCGGGTTCGGTTCGGGTAGTATTTGGGTTCGATTTGGTTCCTATTATTTTCTGCAGACCCGAAAAAGAACCAAAATATTTCGAATTCAGTTTCGCTTCGAATATTTGTACCCATATGTAACCAAATTACTCCAAAAAACCTATTATAAATTCGGGTATCGGGTAATTCGGATTTATTTAGTAACTTTTTGAGTAATTTAGTTGTAATAGAGTATATTAATTCGGGTATATTTAGTAACTATTTGGGTAATTCTGATATATTTGGTTATATATGGGTATTTAGGTTGTAATAGAGTATAGTAATTCAGGTATATTTAGTAACCGTTCGGATATCAAGTAATACCCGAACCAAACCGATACCCGAAATCAAAATATTGCTGGATCCATTCGGGTATTTGGTTGGAACCAAACCCAAAAATTTTGGTTCGGTTTGGGTCGGATATTCGTTTCCGCTTATTATGCCCAGAGCTATATGCGTATATGCAAAGCTCACCAAATCACTGTAACGTCGTGTCGAAACAGTAACATAACCTCTAGGTTCTTTTCTTTTTTTGGTTTAAAAGATTTTTTATTGAATGCAAGAGAAGCATAATGTTTACAGAGCCCAATTTTTTTGAAACTTAGAATCAAAGGCCCAACTAATACAAACCTAACTTGAAAAACAAAGTTTTAAGGGAACCAGTATTGAACCAAATCCAAATCATGTTGTTGTAATCGAACCAAACGAAATCAGGCAACAAGCAGACGGTTGATGAGATGAAAAACTCAACTGATTGCTTTGATGGTCTTCAAACACTCGTGAATGAGATGAAAGAGGAAAGGGGACCGAGGAGTTGCGGCGTTAGGGTTTACAATAACAACCATTGTTGGAGCAAAGCTGATGTAGAAAGAGGATTTTGATGGCACAAGCTAGCGATTCTGTTTCAAACTAGTAGATCAATGGAGGAGACAAGCAATTCTGGCAATTTGAAGGAGTTCATCTGTAAGCGTGTGTTTCTTTCTGTCCAAAGGTGATAAATAGTTGTTAGCCAAGATAAGAGGGTTGGATTCCTCTTCTTGTTGAATCTCGGGAATGTAAGGAGGGATTGCACCTGATCTGCCTAAAGTTGCTTAGGAGAGTTACCGTTTCAATTTGAGATTGAAGACCAGACGATCTAAGTGAACTCACAGGAAAAGAACAGGTGGTCACGAGACTCGCGAGAGTGACAACAAAGGAGACACATCGGGTCGACATCCAGCCCCAAAGTAGACAACCGATCACGGGTTGGGTTTTTATTTAATCCAAAGAGCTAAGCTTCGGAGAACAAGAGCCAAGACGGTGTTTTGGGATGCTTCCACATTAGATCGAGATTTCCAATGGGCATTGATCCACCGGTCATAGGAATTTGCAAGAGAGGAGAGAGAGACAATAGAAAGGTGGGCATGGAGAAGGACTTGGTTTTCTGTTCTACCCGGTGGTAGAACCCAACCTTCATTTCTTCACAAGTCTAATAGCAGCGTATCAATCGGGATCCCAAGCCTCTGAGGTGCATCAGAGTCAGGGTAATCTAACAGCTTACCAAAAGAAGACCAATGGTCTAGCCAAAATTTTGAATTTTCTCAACGCCTATGTTTACTTTAATCCAAGAATAGATTTGGTCTCTAATTCATATTAGCTTGTTGATTAACAAAGAGTGACTTTATTTTTCTTTTAGGAACTAGAAGTGTGGAATATTACCATCATATATCTCCTCTCTGACCCAATCAACCCATTTGAGTCTACTTTGTAGAACAACATCCAAATGAGCTTAAGGGCAGAAGCTTGGGTCCATGAAGATAAATTTCTGGCATTTAGCCCATGATGTGTTCCATATATTTGTGCTTAGAAAATTAGTCAGAGAACCATAGCTTATTATTTCGTAGCCACCAGAAGATCTCGAGTTAGATTTATTAGTAAAAGGAAATCAGTATCAATTGTAAGTCAAAGAGAAAATGGTTCTGAGGGAAAGAAAGCTAAGTTAATACAAGTTTGTTGGGAGAGAGATGAAATTTAAGTGTAATGGGAGTCTGAAAATAAGAGATGGGAAGAATACTGATACATATGCAGCCCAGCACCCTCCTGTCTTATATCAATACCACAGAAAGAAGAAGAAAGTCCATGGGGCTATGAACTGAGCAGAGAAGATCCAACTAACCAAGGAGTAGGAGTGGGCTTGTTGGGAGAGCTGACCTTGAGTGAATAATAACCACAGTTAAGTTAAAGAATGGTTAGTGTCACTTTCTTAGGCACGTGACCATAACAACCCACATGTGAGTAGTGTGTGTGAGGTAGAATAGTATAAATGTAAAAGAGGGGATTTGGGAAGGGGTATCAAGATTGTTGTGAAAGATTGTAAGGTGGAGGGGAGAGACTCCGTAAGCCTTTCTCTCAATTTTGTAAACTCTTTTCAATAATAACAACGAATCCTTCAGTCTACCTTGTTCTTATCTAAGTTTGTGAGCCTAACCGTAACAAATTTGGTAGCAGAGCAATCGAACCTGGAAAACATACCGCCAAAGAAATCCGATGAGCTTGAGAAGACAGTAGAATCTCTGCAGAGGGACGTGCAAAAGATCTCAATGTTGGAAGATGATGTCAAAGCTATGAAGAAGCAAATGGAGAAACTCGACATCCTGGAATGTTGGGAGAAAAGAATGATGGAAGACGAGAAGCGGTCGTGGGTCTCAGGAAAGAAAATGGAGGAAGACACACAAACCTCTGGTGTGGTGATGGGAGTGATCGGAGGATCTCCACAACCCTCTTTCCAGACGGCCACAAGGAAACCAGAACCAACGACGTTGCAGAGTCAGACATCGGAAAGGAACGAGCCCTTGACAAGGAAACTCGAGATCCCTTTGTTTGATGGAGAAAACGCAGAGAGCTGGGTTATCAAGGTAGAGCAAATCTTTGAACTGAGTAGCTTTACCGAAGAAGAAAAGCTTTGAGCTGTCAAGATGTGTTTCGATGACGAAGCCTTAACGTGGTATCGGTGGGAAAGGGATCGAAACCCATTTCTCAGTTGGGAGCAAATGAAAAGCAGAATCTTAGAAAATTTCACGGTGACCCACGATCTCACGCCAGGAGAGAGACTGCTGCTGTTAAGACAAGATGAATCAGCCGGGAAATTTTGCAAGGATTTCATAGCCTTAGCTTCAAACGCGCCGGAGGTGCCAGAGCAGATATTGGAAATGGCCTTCATGATCGGGTTGAAGCCAAAAACGAGGGCTGGGGTAAAGATGTTTCAGCCGAGGAGTTTGAAAAAAATGATGAGTCTGGCTAAGAAGGTAGAAGAATGGTCAGGTTCAGGAGATGCGCCGTCGGAGATGATATCAGAGGGTACAGGAAGGACGACACTACGAAATGGGAAGATCGCCATGCGTGGGGACCATTATTCTGGAATGGGGGTAATATCGTCATTTCACAAAACTTTACACCCTTCTGAAAAGCAAACGACGACGTATAAAAACGTAGAGCACGAAAACCTAAGTGGCCATGGCAGAACAAATGGAAATCGCAAAACGCCGTATCGGAGGCTGACTGAGGCAGAAGCAAACGACCGCCGTGCAAAAGGGTTGTGCTTCAAATGTGATGAGAAGTATCATGTCGGCCACCAGTGTCGTCTCAAGGAGCTCCAGGTGTTGGTAGTTGAAGACGAAGAAGAGGAATGCGAATCTGAGGAGGAAACATAAGAGATCGGGGAGGAGAAGTCTGGCAAAGTGACAGAGTTGGCCGAGCTATCAATCAACTCAGCTGTGGGAATCTCTTCTCCTCGCACCATGAAGCTGAAGGGACAGATTCACGGGGAAGATGTGGTGGTGATGATTGACAGTGGAGCTTCCCACAATTTCCTTTCTCAGAAAGTGGCTCGTCCTCTCGGGATCTCCACCACCGGAACTGTGGGCTATGGAGTACGAATGGGCACATGACTCACGGTGCAAGGAACATGGGTGTGTTAGGGGGTAGAGTTGAAGTTACCGACGCACACCATTGTCACGAGTTTCCTACCTTTGGAGCTTGGGGGGGGGCTGATGTCATCTTAGGAATGCAATGGTTGGAGGCTTTGGGGGAGATGAAATTGAATTGGAATGAGCAAATAATGATGTTCACAAAGGATGGGAAGATGGTAACTGTTCGGGGAGATCACAGCCTCTGCAACACCGCTGTGTCGCTTAAAACATTATGGAAGGCACTACAGCAGGAAGGTGATGGGATTTATGTAGAATACAGGGGACTTCATGTAGAAGAATCTTCGACTCAATTACAAGTGTCAGGAGGTATAAACCGCTGTTGGAGGAATTTTCTCAAGTATTCGCAGAACCACAAGGGCTGCCACCCTTTAAGGGGAAAGGAGCATGCTATAATCCTTGAACCCGGTGCTGAGCTTGTGAGTGTCAGGCCGTTCCGCTATCCACACGCTCAAAAGGAGGAGATCGAGAGGCAGATTGCCGTGATGCTGGCAGCGGGAATGATCCGAGAGAGTGGGAGTACCTTCTCGAGTCCGGTACTGTTGGTAAAGAAGAAAGACGGGAGCTGGCGTTCCTGTGTCGATTACCGCGCCTTGAACAAAGCTACAATACCTGACAGCTATCCCATCCCGATGATTGACCAGCTGCTAGATGAGCTACATGGAGCTCAAGTTTTCTCTAAACTGGATATGCGGTCTGGATACCATCAAATCCGAGTGAGGGCAGAAGACATTCAGAAAACGGCGTTTAAGTCCCATGATGGGCATTACGAGTTCTTAGTAATGCCTTTTGGGCTGACTAACACTCCAGCCACATTCCAATCACTAATGAATGAGGTATTCCGTCCATTCCTTCGGAAGTTTGTCTTGGTCTTCTTCGATGATATCCTAGTGTACAGCCAAAGCGGACATGAGCATTTGGTTCATCTCAGATCAGTTCTACAACTCTTGCTCCAACACCAGCTATTCGCAAACAAAAAGAAGTGCCATTTTGGGAACAATCAGGTGGAATATTTGGGGCATATCATCACTTCAGAAGGGGTTGCTGCAGACCCCGACAAAATCAGTGCCATGTTGGAGTGGGAGGCACCGAGGAACGTCAAAGCACCCAGAGGATTCATGGGCTTGACAGGATACTATAGAAAGTTTGTTCAAGGTACGGAAACATTGCCAGGCCATTAACAGAATTGTTGAGGAAAGATCAGTTTGTGTGGAATCTTAAATCAGAGGAGGCTTTTGAGAAGCTGAAGGCGGCTATGACCACTGTTCCAGTCTTAGCATTGCCAGACTTTAAGCAAGTGTTCATAGTGGAATCTGACACCTCTGGCAATGGATTGGGAGCTGTTATGATGTAACAAGGAAGGCCCATAGCTTACTACACTCAAGAACTGACAGAGAGACAAAGACTTAAATCAGTGTATGAAAGGGAGTTAATGGCAATAGTGATGGCGATTCAGAAATGGCGCCACTACTTATTAGGGAGAAGGTTTGTAGTGAGAACATATCAGAAAAGCTTGAGGTTCTTGTTAGAACAGAGGGAGATTAACATGGAATACCAAAAATGGCTCTCCAAACTGCTGGGGTTTGACTTTGAGATTCATTACAAGCCAGGTTTGGAAAACAAGGCAGCATATGCGCTATCAAGGAAGGAGATAGTACCTAAGATATATGCCTTATCGGTATCAGCAGCAATTCAACTGGAAGAGATATGTTCAAAGGTGGATAAAGATCCTGAGCTACAGAAAGTCTTGGCCGATTTAAGTGAGGATGCAGGCTCCCATCCGGAGTACTCTATAGTACAGGGTAGACTGCTCAGGCAAGGCAAACTGGTAGTGCCAAAAACGTCAACATTGACTGGACTGATCATGATAGAATTTCACGATGGGAAGATGGGGGGACATGGTGGTGTTTAGAAGACACAGAAACGGATTGGAGAGTTGTTCTATTGGCAGGGGATGATGACTGACATTAGATGATATGTAGCAGCTTGCCAAATATGCCAACGGTACAAGCACTCCACCCTCAGTCCCAGCGGGTTACTTCAGCCCTTGCCTGTTTCGGAGCAGATTTGGGAAGATATTTCCATGGACTTCGTGGAAGGGTTACCTCGTTCAGGAGGAGTGAATGCAGTTTTGGTTGTGGTGAATAGACTGTCGAAGTATGCGCATTTTCTCGGACTGAAACACCCCTTCACAGCTACTGACATAGCAAACATGTTCATCCAAGAGATTTTCAGGTTACATGGGTTCCCAAGAACCATTTTCTCTGATAGAGATAAGGTGTTCACCAGCCACTTTTGGAAGGAGATGTTCCGCCTGTCAGGGACTGGCCTTTGCTTCAGCACAGCATACCATCCGCAATCTGACGGTCAGACAGAAGTGACTAACCGAAGCTTGGAGACATATCTGAGGTGTTTCTCAGGAGAGAAACCAAGAACTTGGGCCAAATATCTACCATGGGCGGAGTTCTGCTACAACTCATCATTCCATCCAGCCATACAAATGTCCCCCTTCCAAGCTGTCTATGGGAGAGAGCCACCAGCCTTGGTAAAATTTGAGAATGGGTCTACTTCTAATGCTGACCTAGAGCAACAACATCAGGAAAGAGATGCTACACTTACCATCATCAAAGGACAGTTACATAAGGCTCAACAAAGAATGAAAAAACAAGCAGATGGACATCGTCGTGAGGTGGAATTTGAAATAGGGGACATGGTCTATCTAAAAATGAGGCCATTTCGCCGTAGGACTCTGGCTAGACGAACCAATGAGAAGCTAGCTGCAAGATTTTATAGGCCCTACAGAGTTGTGGCTAGAATCGGCAAAGTAGCATATAGGCTACAACTCCCACCTAAGGCTAAGATTCACCCCACATTCCATGTATATCAGTTGAAGAAGGCTGTTAGAAATCAGATCGTGGCAGCACCTATCCCAGTTCAGCTCACAGAGGAAAGAGTGCTAGATGCTGAGCCCGAAGCTATTCTCGGTACTAGACAGAATGTCACCACAGGACAAAAAGAGGTTTTGGTGAAGTGGAAAGGCCTACCAGATTTTGAATGTTCATGGGAATGGGTGACTACAATGAAGGGACAGTTTCCGGACTTCAAGCTTGAGGACAAGGTTGGTTTTAAAGAAGGGGGTATTGATACATATGCAGCCCAGCACCCTCCTGTCTTATATCAATACCACAGAAAGAAGAAGAAAGCCCATGGGGCTATGAACTGAGCAGAGAAGATCCAGCTAACCAAGGAGTAGGAGTGGGCTTGTTGGGAGAGCTGACCTTGAGTGAAGAATAACCACAGTTAAGTTAAAGAATGGTTAGTGTCACTTTCTTAGGCACGTGACCATAACAACCCACATGCGAGTAGTGTGTGTGAGGTAGAGTAGTATAAATGTAAAAGAGGGGATTTGGGAAGGGGTATCAAGATTGTTGTGAAAGATTGTAAGGTGGAGGGGAGAGACTTCGTAAGCCTTTCTCTCAATTCTGTAACCTCTTTTCATTAATAACAACGAATCCTTCAGTTTACCTTGTTCTTATCTAAGTTTGTGAGCCTAACCGTAACAAAATACATGGAGCTTTTTAGGGGCGAGCATGAAACTCAAGTGAGAATGTTGAATTCGAGGACGAATTCTTTTGAAGTGGGAGAGAATTATGAGACCAACCAACTAAGGGCCCATCTTCTTTAAAAAAATAAAACCTAAATGTATTGTCATGTATATATGTTTATAAGCATGTATGTATCATCATCTTCATCCATTCCACTTATGTCATCACCATCAGCTCGACATTAACATGTAGCAATAGCAAATCTCGACCTCAGCCACCACCATCACCACCTGTTTTGAGTTCGAAGTTGTTGTTGTGTTGTGATCGTGTTTAAGTGAGGGGAGAATTCAATCATCACGGATCTTCACCGTTCACCACCAGCTCGTTGGGTAAATAAGCATAACCTTTGTTTGTTCTCTTCCCATGCTAATCCTTGTTGTTGTGAAGATTTGTGGCTTACATATCAAGTTTTATGATTTTTAGTGAATAAGAAGGGTGAGAACAGTTTCAAGTAGTGGATTTGGTGAGACTTTTCCCGTCAGATCTGAAAGAACCATATCAAGATCTGTACTACTCTAGATAGATCTCGTTACCAAGAATCCATATCAGTTTTGATCTGAGGTAAACTCCATCCAAAAATCGAGTTGCAATTTGGCCAAAAATCATTGTTTTTCAAAATCTAGAAATTAACCAAGTGTCAGGAAACAAATTCAGTTTAAAGTTGGCATTTTGGGGAAAGGATTCCCACCATACCAGTGCATTTTAGCCCAGATCGATGGTGGTTCCTGATAGAGGGAGTTTCAAGGAAGCCTCTTGAGCCATTGAACTCGCTGGAAAAGGTAAATCTTGGTCGTCGCGTGGATTGTTATTTAAGCAAAAATCATTTGCTTTCGTCAAAAAATAAAAGCCCTAATATGTTCTTGTGATGTTTTCTTGTGCTGCAAGTTTCAGATCTTAGCAAGCCATTTCCAACCCTTTCTCTTCCAGTTATGTCTAACCAAAGTCAGGTGAGGGTATGCGGAGATGCGATTACATGTTATACTCTTTAGGGTATGATTCACTTGCATAGGATTAGACTTGTTTGCAAACTAGTGATAAGTTGTTAATTAATATTGATAAATGATGATTGTTTGAATGAAAAAAAGAGATTGAAATAATTTCATAACAAAAGTTAAAAATTGATATGATACGGTTATGTGGAAATGGGATTACCGTCTTTGGATGATGAATTGTGGAAATGGTCTGCATTGATTAACGGGTTCTTTGTATCTATATAATTGTCTGACAAGTCCAGTAAACTAGATAGGTTCAAAGGTCATGAGAGATGATCAAACCTGGTTTAATTTGATGTGAAGATATTTCTGATAGCAAGAAGGAATTATGTGTGTTATAGGTTTCCATAGTGATGTGGACTATATGCTTGTTTTGTCTATTTTTATGTGATTGATGATTGTGGTTTAAAGTTTGATTTGTGGCATCGTCTTTTCATGTGGGCGGAAAGCATCCTCTCACAAGGTAATCCATTACTCACCTCTTCTCTTACTTTTTCTTCAGGTGAGAGTGAGAATCTTGAGTAGTTACGCAAATCCGTCTCATTTATGGTGTATTTCGAGAATTTGGGTTCATTCGAATTTACCGTTTATTTCTTTTATTTCAAGACTAGGATTTATTTATGCTTATCAGAAGCATTTCAGCTAGTTTATGAGACTGTTAAGACAAATTATCTTTAATGTATTAAATAAAGGAAGGTTTTTCTTAGAAAGTATGAAGTAATTAACTGAGCTTTATTAAAAAGATCAAATAAAGAAAAGACTTAGTAAAGCAAGTAGCACGCTATCTCAAATTATCAGGGAGATAGGTGTTACAATAGACCTTATGTAGATATTCTAATCCTAAGACTCTCAACCCTCAATTTCTCTGAACATGTTTTCAAAGCAAAAACAAAGGGAAGCAGATTTTCGTTTCCCACCAATCTTATCGTCACTTATAGTAATAAGAGAGACAACTAGAGAAGCCTAAAACAGATTCATTCCACCAAAAGCCAAAAAATTGTATAACATTGTCTTCATAAACGAAAACAAAAATCAAAAGCAAAAAAAAAAACCAGTTTCATATTTTGTTCAAAGTGATATCCTAACAACAAGAGAAAAAAGAAACGAAGCAATCATGCGGTGATCACTGCATCTCGCAGCGCAGTGAGACAAACACAGAAATCGGTTAACTCCTCGCCGCTCACCTCCCTAACAGTCTCCGCGAAAGCTTGTAGCGCCTGTTGGATCTCGTTACTAGATCGCTTTCCTCTTTGGGTTCGTATCCAAAGGCGTCGGGGACTTGTTCGAGTAATCAATTGATTAGGGATTAACCCGGGTGTTGTGAAGGTCTGAACGTGGTTGTTCGCCGGAGTAATCACGATCAACAGCTAATCGAGCATGGCACTCCAAGCTTTCCCAAAGCAAAGATCCAGGGCCATTCCATATGTTTATAGAGCTCAAAGCGAAAAGAAAAAAAATGATATTTAACAAACAAAAATTTAGTTTATTATCAATAAAAATAAATTCTTTTAGTTAATTATAATAGTATATAAATCAGTAGTATTCCTTTTAAAGATGCTAAAATTATAAAATTAATTTAATTGATAAATATATATATATATATATTAAAAATAATAAATAAACTAACATTTGTAACTTTTTTGTTTGAATTACTCTATCTACCTAAAAACATTGTAACTCCGTATGATTTCTCAAAAGAATATATGCTAAAAACTTAAAATACATGAAAAACTCATAAATTAGAGAAATATTTTTCATTAAAATTATATTAAAAAATTAAGAAGTGCATGAAATGTACACACCACATCATCAATATATTACCATATACTTTTATGATTTTTTTTAAAAGCCCTAGCAGCCGTGTGTCAGGCCTATGCCAAGAACCGACAACAAAAAATATATAATTGTTTTGTGTGTTTAGTGAATTTACACTATCATAAGTTTATTTTTCTCCTAATTATTTAGGTGAATCCGCTCACAACCACGATAATTTGATCAATAGAGGTGTTGGAATTGTGATTGAAAATAAAATAAGTGTGGATTCTTAGAGATTTCAGAATAAGAATGATTGAAAGTTAAATTGTGAGAACTAGGTTATTGATCGGATAATGAACTTGCTCCTATGAGCTACATATTTATATGCTAGTAATATAATTAATGACGAGGAAACTACATATTCTAATAATCTAAATAAAATGGAAAGGTAACTAATTTCTAAATTAGAGAATAATTTCCTATTTTACTTATAAAATTAATTGCCAAACAGTACTCTATTTTCACAAAACGACGTCGTTCACGTCTTTTCATATGATATATGACCACCATTTTAATCCTCAGATTCACATCTTCTTCATTCTTCATGAGAGACAAACATACTCCAACAAGATGTGAATACACCATATATAATAGCAAAAGAAATCTCTAAGAAGCTTAACAACACTCGGGATATCTCTGAAACGAAGGAGTTTTATGTCATGGGGTTTTCAAAGAGTTAGACGAGAATCAAAAGATGAAGTAGAATATCTTTTCTAAGGATTTAGAGGAGAATCCGTAGAGTTTCAGTCCTTTTTCCAGCCTTTTTGAGGAGATAGAGAAGACATACGGAGCTAAATTCGCATTTGTTCTGATGATTTATGTTTGCACTAGAATCAGATACCAATAGTGAAGAGCCGGATCAGATCCGTACCTATGAAGGCTAGAGGTGAGTTTATTAATAATATATCAGATATTTTTTTTTTTTTAAAGAAATTTAACAATACAACATTATATGTAAATTGTGAAAATCAACTTAAAATCTACTCCCTCTATCCCATATTATTAAATTTTTAGGGAAATTTTTTTGTTCCAAAATATAAGATTTTTTCAACTTTCTATGCATAATTTATATTGATATAATAGTTTATGAACATTAAAATTCTGCTGTATTTTTTCCTATTGGTTGGGTCTTTATAAATGAGAAAATATTTATTATTTCTTAATTTTTGTGCTTTTACCTTAAAAATTTAACAATATGGACGGATGGAGTATTATAGTCTATATGCATGTTTCTCTAAAGTTAGATAACAAAAGTAGTAAGTTTACGGTAATCGTGAGTATGATTTGAAGATTATACTACACCCAAATCGATTAGGTGAAGAATAAAGTGAGAACCTCATATTGTTATTCTCATTTTTTAATTTCAATATTGAAGTTTTTTTTGAATACATTTTATTCTGGAAAGAAATTAGAAATGTACTTGATTATATATAGAAACCCACGTTTTCATACATAATATGGTCTAAACTTAATAATTTTCGTAATTGGCACTTAAATGTTTGTGAGAAAAGAAAGGAGGTATGTAGGCCATTGTTTCAAATCCTGTAACTAAGGCACGACCCTGTTGACAAGGTTTTCAGGCTGGTGTTCATGGTAGCTAACGTAGCTATGATGGCCTTCAATGTAACCGAGTTCTCGTTTCCCATAGTACTTTGCAAAAACCAAAAAAAAAATTCTAAGAAATCAATAGATATCCGATTAAAACAAAGTGAACAGCAAAAAACAGAAACAAATTGCAACAAACTTCAAACCAAAAATAAAATAAACTAAAACAGCAAGAAAATAAATTATTAATGTAAAGTCTCAACGAACTAAAAAAGCAAGAAAATAAATTTTATAATTTTTTTTCGATTTTATAAAACTGAAACAACAAAACAAACGAAATTTTTGATTTTTTTTTAATGACTAGGAGGTTCTAGGCCAAATCTCATAATCACCCTAAGGCGAGGCCCAAACCATGTTATTGAATTCTTTTTTTGGAAAGTAGACCCCTCCCAACGTGAATCGAACCCGTGACCTCCTATGTCCTACATTTGATTTTTATGAAGAAATTAAAACAAAATTAAAACTAATGAAAGGGAACAAAATAACCTGATAGATAGGATTTTCTGAAGCTCTAATACCAAGATGCAAGCCTCGGAATCCACCTAGACAATACTCACGAATTCAAAGACTCAGCATGTGGCGGAAGTGTTAAAGGTGATGGTAACCGGTTTTGATGTTGATTCCACAACAGTGAGAGATACAATCCAAGGGCTATTTGTAACACCCGCTTCTATTGATTTGGTCGAGGATGCTCGAGGATTGGCCAAGGATCATCGATGGGTTGCGAATATTATCGAAGTTGGTGGACATGAATCTGAATGATCGAGATAAATCAATTTAGGAGCTGATTCCGACAACTTTTGTTCAGAGAGAATTGGATATGTTTGGACATAAATGGAAATGTTCAGAAATAATTGGATTATGTTTGGACAAGATCAGAAATGTTCGAACATAAATGGAAATGTTCTCACAGAATTGGATTATGTTCAAACAAGATCGGATATGTTGGGACAGAAATAGAAATGTTTGGACGACAATGGATTATGTTCGGTCAAGGTTGGATTATGATCGATAAAGGTTGTTTGTTGTGAGGTATTGCGATAGATTGCGGTGTTTTGCGAGAGACAGTCGTTCGTGGTCAAGGATCTACGAGAGACAGACGTTGTTTAGCAAGGATATGTCGTTAGTTTTTGTGTTTTGCTGGTAAGTATCTAGTATATATTAGAAGGATCAGAATCCGAATCCTTTATGACGTCGAGTCCCTCGATAACTTCAGCTGACACCTTATGCACCAAAGAAATTGTTGAGACGGATAGTTCGATAGAGTCGGATCCATCAGAAATCCTCGAAGAAATAGATGAAGGGGACGAAGATGCAAGCTCTGAGTCAAGCGAGCCAACACCTGTTGTGGACTTGGGAGGAAATATTAGAGAAGTACCGGCGACTAAATACTTCGTACTCATGGATGATACCGAAGATGAAGAACCAGAACTTGGAGAATTCGAACCAATGAGTGGCAACCTCTACGGCGATAGCGATGGACTATTCTATGAAGGAACAGGAGGCGTATTGTACGAATTAGACTCAGATTGTTCATGGCAACCAGGAGTCAACCTGTACCATCCATTGACTACAGAAGACGTGATTACACCAAGCTTGAGCTCGATGTCACTCGACATATCAGATTCGCAGGCCGAAGATAGTATCTCATTCAGCACCGAGTACAACAACTACTTGCAATCAAAGTATGGAATACCAAGATATGTCCTAGCTTACAACATGACCTCACCAGACGTAGTTTTCGCAATGCCACCCGGACCACCAACACCCGAGTACATAGAGATCTCATTAAGCAGCGAAGTACCAACCCAAAAAGAGAAGAGAAATAGAAAGACGATTCCGTGTGAACTTGAAGGTGAAGAACTACGAATGCCAGTGCCACCAACACTGTACTACAAACATGGAGTAATGAGTAGAGCATCACCATATACAAATTTTGGAGAATGTGAGGCGAACAAGGAAGTACCAATCCCACCAATCAAGGAAGAACCGTGGATGGGCATACAACCCCAAGAAGAGGAAGCACAAAGAATTTCAAACCTAATGGAGTATTTACAAGGTCCGACTATCGACGAGTGTGACATGATGTCAACTATGATGGGAAGCATGGTATCCGCAAGCAACATTGAAAGATCATCACAAGGAAAGAAGGAGGATGGAGGATCTTCTTCAAGAACGAAGGGTGGAAATTTTATCTGGAAGGAAAGAGGAATTCGAGCAAGTCCTGAAGACTCAATATTCGGAGAGGAGGACTTAGTGATTTCGTGGAACATCACACTGTATTTCTTCACGTGTGGATAAGAAGGACATTATCCGAGAATGTGCCCTTATGTTCAAGATTATCGTCCGTATGCACGTCCATATATTGTGTGTTACGAGTGTAGAGAAGAAGGCCATTACGCACAGGCTTGTCCGAGGTGTAACGCAGCTGATCCCGGTCCATCAAACCCAAACTCAAGTCAGATCCTGGCTATAGAGAAGAAGAAGGAGAAGGGGAAGAAGAAGAGAAACCCTAGAGAGTAGTTAGGTAAGCCCTTAAAACCGTGCATGCTAGTTAAGCCACCGAAAAGGAAGTAATGGGTGATAACTCTATCTTTGTAAATTCGTTGTAAATAGAGTGTGTGTGAGAATAAGTGTGTGCGGTGATAATCCGCGTTGTACATAGAGTTGTACGAAAGCTAATGAGTGCTGAGACTCACATGTACATATGTTTGGCAATAAACGAAGTTTTATCGAGTGGAAGATAACTTTGTGTGTGCTAGCATATTGTTTAGGTGTGTTGTGTTTTAGGTGCAGAGCAATGTGCGTGTGTACTCAAACAGGTAAAAACCCAACGTAGAAGAATCGTGGGGGTAGAGGAATGAAGAAGAATATTGAGAGAACGACGGCAAGAGAATAAAGAGGATCAACGTAGAGAAGGCAGAATCGGCAACAACTCGGAAGAGACTAAGTATTGGACAAGAGGAAAGGGTTAAGGATAAAGAATGTGATAGAAGCTCGAAAAGTTTAGAAAGTTACTGAGAAATAAGAAAATTGATCTCGGGGAATTAATGGACAAAAATATTTGAGAGAGAATAGAAAAAAGTTTGAATTCTAGTGAAAGTGAATTTGGGTTTACACGGAGGAGATAAAAGAGACGACGTGTAAAATCCAAAGGAACAATCCTTGAATTTCAAACACGAGAATGTGAAAGAAACAATAAGAAAGGAAGAAAGCGAGCAGAGAAGGCAAGGAACAGACAAGTAAGAAGACGACAATGTGAAGAAAAGAAAAGGGCGAGTAAAAATGGCGAAAGAGGAACAAGGAAGAAGACTGGAAGAAAAAGGCTGAAGACAAAGGAAGAACGTGAGAAAAACTCAGAACAAAAATCAAAGGAGTGAAAGTAATAACAAAAATTAAGGAGAATTGGAGTCAACTAGGCACTGGAATTCGAAGACGAATTCTAATAAGGGGAGGAGAATGTAATAACCCGTACCAAGATTAGCGGTACGCGTGTACGAGGTACATGAGTTGAAGAGATTCGTTCGGAAAAAACTTGGAGAACGACGAATAACACTCGACAGAAATTCTTTAAAGGCTAAAAGAGGAGGTATCATCGAAAGAAAAATAAAAAGGAACGAAAAAAATTCATCAAGCAACGTACGAGTCACGGGTATCGACCGTAACACCGTGGGAGGCAACAATCACGTGTATACTGTGTACAAAGACAAGAGTGTTTAGCCATGTGACAAAAAGAATCCGAACAAGAGCAACGTGCCAAACCACATAGGAGATATCGATGATAATCACGGGAAAGTAATGCAGGTCAAACCAAAGTTACGGAATCGATGTAAAGATGAAAGCGGTTATGCCAAATAAGGAAGGAGCTAAACAGAAGAAAGAGTCATCAGAGTAGTCACCGGAGTCCACCGGAAAAGTCCCGACCACCGCCGGATGTTCGTCGGAAAAGTGGCCGGAATTCACCAGAATTTGCCAGACATCATCAGAAAATCACCGGAAGCTATCGGAAGCAAGTAACCATCGCTGGAACAGTAGATTCATCACCAGAACAGTAGATTGGACGTCGGAAAAATAGCCTGGACCAATGGTTGGAAGACACGTGTCGCCGGAGCGGAAAATGACTTGCCGGAAAAATTATGTGATCACCGGAAAACACCATCTAGAAGCTTCTACAAGCTCCAACCGCCACTTGCCATCACCGGAGGGATACTTGTCAACACCGTGGACACTTGTGGGAGAAGAGCGCCACTTCTCGCCGGAGGCCGACACTTGTCATCGCCGGACCGCCATGTGTCGCCGAACTCCGAACACATATCGTCGTGCATGGAAGGTAACCTTGCCTATAAAAGGAGAGGAGAGTTAGTTCATTCTCCACACCATAAATAAACTTCACTCACTTTCTAAAGAGAAGAGAAGAGAGCTTGGGAACCGAGTAACGTCTGATCGCAGAATTCTTTGTCCGCGTGAGGATCCGTCCGAGAGAAGATACGTCCGAGTGAAGAATTGCGCGGGGAAGGTTCAGTTTGCGAGGGAAACGTCCGAGAGAGAGAGTTGTTCGTGAGGAGAATGATCCGAGAGAAGGAAGTCCGATCGGGTGATCCGTAGCCGATCCGAACGACGAAAATCGACAATCCGAGAAATATTGTCGAGTGATCCGAGTAATGTTCAAAAATTAGAGACAATCATCCGAAGGTTGATCGAAGGAGATTTAGGAGCCGTTCGTGCGTTTATTCAAGGGAGATCGTTCGTAGCAGTTCAGGACCACGGTTTGTTGGAAAGTAATCAAAGACGAAAAGAGGTTTGACGGAGTAGATGCGACACGCACATCAGCCGCCTAAATCACTGTGAGTTCTCGAAGCATGTATTAGTGGTACATGATAGGTTGGGTAGTTAGATTTAATAATCGTAATTGATTGCATTCATGATTGATTGATTGCTTGAGTAGTTTGCATTAGTAGTTTGCATTAGTAGTTTGCATGAGTAGTTTTTATGAGTAGTTTCCATGAGTAGTTTGCATGAGTAGTTGCATGCTATTAGTAGTAGTGTGTGTGTATGTGTGCATGTTGATGCATAGTAGTTTAGATTCATGAGGAATCTAATTAGGTTAGAGTAGAGACTAAGTGTTACTACACTTAGTAGTTAGGAATTAGGTTAGAGAGTCGTAGTTCTAGGTTAGAGTTTGAGGGTAGTTACGGTTAAGGAAAACCGTATTAGGTTACCGATTAGCGCTTAGGAGTTGTTAAGCCATAGGGTAGAGTAGGTACGACTAGTATGAGTCGTGTGCCAAGCAATGGAATGCTTGAAGGGCATAACAACGTGTAGAAAGAGTGGCTTCGGTCAAGTAGACCGTAAGACGTAATGCCAAGCAATGAAACGCTTGAAGGGTTTAACGCCGTGTAGAGAAATGATTACGGTCAAGAAGATCGTAAGTCGTGGTGCCAAGTAATGGAACGCTTGAAGGGCTGTAAAGCTGTGTGTGATGAGAGTGGCTATGGTTAAGGAGAATCGTAGTGTGAGAATGTTGAAGCGCTTGGGTCTACAGGACCAGTGACATAGATTAGAGATCTAGAGTGGCTACAGTTAGTGAGAACCGTAGCAGTGTGAATGCGTTGGAGCACATTAGAGTGAGAGAGAGAGCGTTGAGGCTCTGCATCCTCTACGGATTATGATGGACACCGTAGGGAGGGTACGTTGGAGCGTACCTAAAGGCGTATATGTAGTTACGGCTAATATACTGCTCCGTTAGGCAATCATGCGTGTCTTCCTTATAATGCCCGCGTAGCTAAAGATCGGGTAGCGCCCGATGACTCAAAAGATGGATCCCATCCCTGTAGACTGTGTGTCTAGGGATGGGTTTAAATGAGATGTGGTAGAGTTCATTTAGGGCAGGGGAGCGATGATGTGCGCGGCCATGGATCCAATGGTGACATAGGGATGAGAAAGGTCTTCCCTATAGATCGATGCTAAGCATCGTGAGATAATAGTGGGTAGTGCCCCTATTATGGTGTGTGGTCGGATGTGACGACATCCATAGTGTAGTAGAGGGAGCATCAGGCTGCCCTATAGGTTTAGGTAGTAGTTAGAGTAGAAAAGGTAGCATCAGGCTACCCTATATAAAGGTAGATAGAATGCAAGAGCATTCTTAGGATTGGAGTTTAGAGTCTAGAGTCTAGAGTCTAGAGTAGATGGGATCATCAGACTGCCCTTTAGGTTAGAGTATAGGTTTGTTAGTGCGAGTGTTGTGGTGAAGTCTTAGACTTCCTGCCCCACCTGAGTGAATGTGAACGAGTCTTTGTGTGTGTTAGAGAATGCATAGTAGTGCATTTAGGATAGTAGAGTAGTTGCATTCTTGTGTGTTTACTTGCTTACATTGCTTGTTTGTGTAATGTAGATGGGGTGGAGAATGGGGTAGACTAACGTTGTTTTATGCAGGGCCGGTTCCACTAAATAACATATCACTAGGTTATTTACGATGCCACTAATTTATTTTTCAGGAACCCTTAGGATAAACCTTTTAGTGGGAGCGTTGGGACATTAGGCCACTTGGTGTAGATTTGTATAGTAGAGTGTAAACTAGGATATGTTTTTCAGCATGTATTGTGTGTTTGGGCCCATGAACGTTTTTGCTGTGTGTTAGGAATAAAATGTTGTTTTCTTTTAAAACGGGGATGTTGTTATGATATATGGTTTAGTCTGAACCATCACAACTTGCTTACTTAGTAGAGGGTTGGCAAGCCTAATATCGAGTAAGGGAGGGACGGTACCAAGGATGGTTTGACTAGGGACGCTTGCTTTGTGCGAGAACCTCGGTCGAACTGTTCAAAGTACTTGTCAAACTATTGAACTTGTAATGATTTGAGCCTTAGGTTAGTTTAGGTTTAGGTTTAGGTTTAGGATGGTTCCGGGTCGGTACAAGTAGTGGTAGCAAATTTTGTTAAATATCATCAAAGGGAATGATGATCTGATCGTTGGTGGTTATATTTTTGCTAAGATCGAAGGTTCCTGTCGCAGCGGATCGTAGATATGTTCGTGGATCTGTTCGGATCGGTTAAGTTTGTTCCTAGATCTATTCGGATATGTTATGTGTTCGTCGACTAAGCATCAAGAGGTGTCAAAAAATCTATGTATGTGAATCAGTGGTGGGTGTGTGACCGTGACTATGTCTAGGACGTGTCTTACATGATTTTTCTTTGTCTTTGATATTGCGAATGTTGCTTGTCATGTGTGAATGTTTATAGCGCTATATTACGAATGTTAAGTGATTGTTCTATGTGAACGATTGCTATGTGAATGTGAAGAATGTTCATGACTTGCATTATAGACTAAGATATTGATTATTTGATGCGAGCTTATGACTAAAAACCTAGTGAGACGGAACGACCGCTCCACTAAACAAATTTGTTTGATTAGGCCTCGTTTTGGATGCAGGAAAAGAATGTAATGTCGAAGTTACTTACTGTGGCTGACCAGCTCGTGAAGACTAAGGTAAGGAAGGGAATCATGGGGTAGTTTATGTTGGTTTATGTTCACTCATGTTAAGGTCTAATTATGAAAATGATGTTTGTATTAGAACCTCTATTTTGAAACTAATAAATTCAGTTTATGCTTGTTTATGTCTGGTTTAAAGAATGAACACTACGAATAATAAGGAAATCGGAAAATGTTGTAAAACGCCAAGTGTTTATTTGAGTAAAATGACTTAGAGTGTTTCACTATTCCTCACAAGGATTGGAGACTCTATACGAAATCTAAGTTGTTTGATTCCACAAACAACATAGAACTCGCAAGAACAATGACTTAATTCAATACAAACTGTTGAAGCAAAACAATTTGAATTTTGTTATTAATCAAAAGCGTGAATTGAAAGTTCATGATAAGAGATAGAGGACCTTCAATGGTCTAAATAAGCTAACAAGGAAATAACAGAAAAACAAAGCAATCAAAATCTTCTCCATTGATGTCTTCTAGCCGTTAGGCATAAAAGGGGCCGGTCTTTTGGCTTGAACTGTTGGTTTTGTGATTCTTCTAAGGTTTGGTGGTTTAGATGAAGGGCTAGGATCTTCTGCAGTGAATAGACAACCTGGATCAAGAGGTGAATATGCGACTTTAAGAGAAAAGGCAAGAGGATCTCTGAAAAAGAAAAGTTTATCCTTTTTTGTCTTGGGCGTGGAAATAGAGTGGATGTCGTTTTGGCAACATCCAAACTGATTTTTGTTTTCATAATGACGTTGGAAAACAACAAGAAGTCTTCAAATCGATCAGTTGGACTGTCGATTTGGTTTGCATCGATCCGAACGGTGAATTGATGTTCAGTTTGGTCCAACATGAGGATTTGTGAACCAACGTCGATTCTGGTCCGACAATGGGGTAATCTTTCTTGATTTTTCTTCATATCTTGGTTGGATTGGCGGTTAATCTTCAAGCTCAGCTTCAATTGGCGGGTGGTTTCATCGTTTGACATGTTCTAGGCTAGGCTAACGTCATCGGGTGAGTGCTCCTAGAAATCTGATGGTTTGGCTTGACAATCTTCAAAAGTAACTCGATGGATCTTCTTTAAATGAAAATGTTGTGGGTGAATTCCAAATATGGTACGGAAAAAGTCGTCGTCCTGACGAACAAGCTGAAGGGTGCTCCTCACGGACGTGTCTGGTATGTTGGCAACTCGTGGATATGTGTTAGATATGGTGAGGATAGCTTTCAGTCTTACATCAGCGCTTGAGGAGCCTGAAACCTAATAACTTGATTTCATAGTCAAGTAAGGAACATGATCAAGCAAAATCTTCCATCTTTTTGTAAAGCTAGAAAATAATACATATATACATTGAAAGGCTCCAATATATGAAATACCTTTCACACTAGAATGAGCCATATCACCAACCACAAGATTAAAACTATGACAAGCACAAGACATATATAGTGCTTTTGGATTAATGTCAAACAATCTCTTTTGAAGTCCTTGATGATTTCCTTTCATGTTAGAACTATTTTCATAACCTTCATCTCGCACATCATTACATCAAGATCTAAAGATTTTAGCGTATCAATTATTCTTTCAAAAAGAGCTAACTCGGATGTATCATCTAATATAAGAAACTCTAAAAAGTACTATATTATTTTCACTTTTTTATCTAACATCCTTACGCACCGAGCTATCAAAGTCATTTGTTTTTTATTTCTCACATCTGGAGTACAATAAAAATGATGGAGAAATATTTGGCTTGTCTAATGACTTTCACTACATAAACTTATGAGAGATAAAAGAGAAATAAATTCATTTTGAATTTTATGAAAAATATGATGATTATGTATTTCACGATTATGAATGCGCCTAATATGATCTTGCATTACTATCAAATTTGGCTATAGATTCAATCATTTCTAAGAAATTATCATTACTATTTTGGTAAAGTTTTTTATTTGACCCACGAAAAACTAAATTTTGTGTAGCAAGACACTTCACAACCAATATAATTCTAATTAAAACAAACATACACTATTCTTTCCCTTTTAAATTTTCTTTTTGTAATTCTTTATCAATAGTTTTATTTTTCTCAAATCTAACTTGCACACCATTCCAAGTTTTCATGTTAGCCATATGTTCTCCACTTTTCTCATGATTTTTAAGTTTCTCACTAAGATGCTTCCAATCATTTAATCCATCATTTGCTAAACCATTTAAATTACCACGAGATTTTAAAAAATTTGCAACAAAAACAATAAACTCTATTCATATGCTTCGAATAAACCAACCAATTTTTATCACAAGTTTCTCCATTCCTCAATTTTCTAAAATAATATTTATATGAGAAATGCCAATAGTTCTCATCAAAAGGGAAATCTAAATTTAATTCTCTTTTAGGTCCACCTTTTTAGTAATGTATCTCTCATTTTACTATCAAGATTTTCCCAATATCTAGGATCAAAAATATCAAAATGCAAATTTGACACATTATCATGTTTATTCAATCGAACGTGATCATTATTGACACTCAAACAAAAAATTTCTTGCTCATGAACATTCAAAGTTTCACAGATAGATGCATTTCAAACATTATCATGCTAACTCAATTGACTAGGACCATCAATATTATCAATCTCATTTTCAGTTTTTTGAGAAACATTAACACCTACTTTTTAAAACAAATTTATCTAAAGCACCTCTTTGATATTGAATAAATAATTCATCACTTTTCTTTTTTTTCTTTTTTCTTTTTCTTTTTTATCATTTCCAAACAAAACTAGGATGAAAAATCATTGAAAAATATCACCTAGATAAACAAAGGGCAATTCTCATCAATACCACTAATTAAGTTTATTTTACAAAATTACCATAACAATTTTATTTTCTAAAAATACCACAAAAAGATTTATTTCCAAAAATACCACAAAACTAAAATCAAACTTTAAACCCTCAAAACTAAACCATAAACCCTCAAAACTAAACCATAAACCCAAAATATTAAACCCTAAACCCAAAATACTAAACCCAAACCTAAATATTTAAATTATAAACTCTTATAATTCAGTTTTTAATTTTGAGGTATTTTTGGAAATAAACTTTTTAATGGTATTTTTGAAAAATAAAACTTATTATGATATTTTTTTAAAATAAACTTATTTAGTAGTATTTGAAGGAATTTCTCATAAAAACAAATGTGATGACGATTGCCGAAACAAAGCAATTAGATGTCAATTACCGAAACAAAGCAGTTAAGCACATGTAACAAAACTAAACAATTTATAACTCATAAGTCACCAAAAAAAAGACAATGTTTTAATTGTAACTATTACGCATTGGTTAATCATCATGTACTCAAATTATGTTATACTACTTGTAACAATCTGAACTGATAACCAAGCAATGGGTGGCATGGTGGTAGGGATTGGTTCAATACAAGGCGTAAACCTTAGCATTCCTGGATTCGATTTATGTTGGGAACTATGTTTTTGTTATTTGACCAGATGAAATGGGATCATATGTTAGGCCTCGTACAAAAACTAGTCGTTGATATCATCTCCTTGAGGATTAGTAGGACGTACACCCAAATCACCCTAGTTATATATATATAACAATTGTTGACTAATTTATTGAAGGCATTACTTTTCGTCCAATTTCATACCCACACGCGCTAACTCAAATTCATTAGGGTTAATTTCCGAATATCACAAAATGCACAAAGACAAAATTGTTATCCATTTAGTCGATACTATTATTTTTGAAGTACATTTGAAAATGTAATCTTTAATTAGGTAAATAATTACAAAGAATGTCTTTTCTTACAAAAAAAAAAAGGCAAACACATTAAACGTATATATGGAATAGAGAAATATTTATATTCATTTATCTAAACAATTTTTACAATTAACTCTCTACTTTCCATATAACCAAACACAATTAAAAGATTGTAACATTAATTATAAAATTAGATATATCCATATACTGTTCCACAATTAATAATATAGATATTTAGAAGATTTTGTTAAGATTTAAAAATTATGATTCATTTATCATCTTTATTTGATTTTTTAAAATTACTTTGAATAATCATATAGTACATAAATTTAAGAAAAAATATATATTTTGTATATGTTGTGATTCAAGTTTTTAAAACGAACATATATTACTCAGGTAATGAAGAAAGAAATGTGTGTTCAACGTCCCATATCGGCTAAATTAATTAGACAATGATTCAAAATCATATTATACATAAAACCAAAAGAAATCCAGATTCGAATGAACATGATTCTTAACTTAACAACCATCCAAATCAAAAGTTTGTAACCGGTTTAATTCGGTTCTTTAGTTGATCAGTTTAATTATACAAGAAATAACTTTTAAAAAGTTTTAAATATTGTTATTGATATATTTAAACTTAGTAAAAAGTTTAAAATATAATTCACTAGATTAGGCCCCGCATATACGCGGGATTATAATTTAATATTTTAAAATTTATGAAAAAAATCTGAATAGAAAATCTGAAAAATGGAATTAAATCACCCGTAAAAATAATTATATAATAAAATATTGAAAACGTCTATATAAAATCTAACAAAGTTACAATTCATTTTATTTTGATTATATATAGGTTGATTTATTTCTATTTGAATAATATTTATTTATTTTTAATCATATTGAATTTGTTTTTTCAAATCGACATAAAAAATATTTAATATTGTCATTCTGAATTTCTTTGCTCAATATCTTTTAGAAGATAGACATTTTTTGAAAATTATAAGAAAAATCAACCAAAATTAGAGGAAATATTTTTTTTATCATAAAAATATATAAATCAACTATTTTTACGACAATCTCAAAATAATAAATTAAAATATTTTTTTCTTAAGAATAGAATAAAAACAAACCGAAATTAGAAGAACAATTAATAATCATAAACTATATAAATATATTTTTAACGACTAACTCATAATAATAACTTAAAATATTTTTAAAAAATTAAAAGTAATAGAAATTTTACCAATAGAATGAAGTTGAAGGTATGATGGTTTTGAATAAAAGTGTTTTGTGTGTTGAGAAAACATAATACTACTTATTTCTTTATATATAGTTCAATATTTACAATTTTGTTTTAGGATTAGAAATTTTCTTAACTATGGAAGTTAATTATTTGTATAATTTACTTTATAGAATAAGATTAGTAATTTGTATAATTTCCTTATAGAATTTCTATTTTCTGAAAAATGGTAGTTAATTATTTTTTTGTATAGTTTCTTTATACTAATTTTTGACATTTTTTCAATTTTGACACGTTTCTAAATCTTGAATTTAATAACATTATACGTGTCACGTTACTAACTTTTGAAAACCCTCTTTTATATAATAAGAAAAGATACCCAGACAAAAAAATATTTTGGAAAAAACCTGGATTAACCAAGCTAATTCATGTATGAACTATAGTCTTTACAATTCATACATAATCTAAGAAACTCTACCAATAACATACCAAAAATATTTTATTTAGCTAATTCATACCCTCATTAAAGATATTTTGGCCAAAACCTGCATTAACCAAGCTAATTCATGCATGAACTATTGTCTTCTATTACAATTCATAGATAATCTAAGAAAATTTGCTAATAACATGCCTAGAACTATTTTATTTAGCTAATTCATACCCTAACTAAAAAATATGGGAGATTTTTATAAATACCCTAAATTTTATAAGAAATTTGAAAAATATACTCAATTTTACAATAATTTGAAAACTACACTAAAAATGACCATAATACCTTTTTATTTATCTAATCATTGTTTTATTTAAAATAATATATATTAATTTTAATTAAACTTAAAATAATAAATTTAAATAATTTAATTCGTAATTAATATTTTATCACTAAAAAATAAAAATAAAATTATTTATATATTTAAAATAATCATTATATGATATTTTAACTAAACAATTAATAAAATATTGTAGATAATATAATGTAGATTTATACTTTCTTCAAAAATAAATGTAATTATGTAATTTATAAAAATAATGATTTATACATATTAATATTTTTGATAGACTTATTTCATTATATCTTAATTTATTAATAAAGTCGATTTTTTGAACTATCGACTTATATTTCGCTTATGTTGATTTAATTTTCTTCTTCATCGACATATTTTAACACAGTCGACTTATTTTTTTTGTTCATAGATTAATAAATTTTTTCCATCGACTTTTTAATTCATAGTATATTTAATTCATTTGACGTTGACTTATTAATCAGTCGATTTTTTGAACTGTCGACTTATATTTCATTTTTGTCGACTAAATTTATTTTCTATCGATTATTTTAAAAAAGTCGACTTATATTTCGTTTGATTGATTTTTTTACATAGTCGATTTTTTAAAACTGTTGACTTATTTTTCTTGTTTGTTGATTTTTTTTTTATTTTGTCGATTTGTTCAATCTCAGTAGACTTATTTTATTTTACGTTGACTTATTAATGAAGTTGATTTTTTTGAACTGTCGGCTTTTATTGTATTTTTGTCGACTTAATTTTTTTCTCTGTTGACTAATTTTTAAGCAGTCAACTTATATTTTGGTTAGTTGATTTGTTACATTGTCGATTTTTTTTGTATTGTTGATTTGTTTTCTTTTAAATCGATATAATAAATTTTTGTTTTAATATTTAAATTAATTATTTAAAAATAATTATTTAAATTATATATTATATCTTCATAATTAGTTTAATTATAGTGAATTTAAATATTGACAAAATAAAAAAATAAATTTTTTTTAATTATTTATTTTTAAAATTTGTAATTAATAGCACTTATTAATAAATAATAAATAATTTTCAAAATTCTTATTAAATCAAAAATATATATTATATAATAAAAATTAATAATTTATATTTTTTATTTGTTTGTATGTATGTATATAACTTAAATATATTGTTCATTAAAAATAAATTAATTGATTTTCAGATCATGATCCACGATCTAGGAATTAGTTAACAATACAATTTAAAACTTTAATTAATTTATAATGATTAGTTATCAAAATTACCTATTTCGTGGGGCACATTGGAAAATAAAAAATGGTATTGCGATAGGTTAATAACATAATTTTTAGAAAATGATTTTTTTTTGTTTTTTTCATCGATTGGGTGAGATAAGTTTTAATTTTATTAGTTAAAATTTTATTTTCTTTCTAATCTGAATTTTTATTTAATTATTGATTAATATTAAACATTTTCAAAAAATATAATCATTACTAAATTTATTTCTTTTAAATTCATTATTATCTAAAATTTGAATAAAAATATCAAATAACAATTTATCTTTTATTTTTAATTTAAAAATAATATTTATATAAAAAATTAATTAATTTTATTTTTAATTTTTTTTTAATTATTAATAAGAGTAAAACGGTCATTTTTACATAAAATAAAGTAGATTTCAAATAAACTAAAATGATAGTATATTTTTCAAATTTCATGATAAATTAGGATATACAGACAAATTTTTTCAAAAAATATTTTGGTCAAAACCTGCATTAACCAAGGCAGAGTTGGTCAAAATCGTGAAGCCAGTCTTGGCAGCCCAACTTGGCCCAACGTGGCCTAAATCGGCCCAAATACGTTCCTCCTCCTCTCTCATGTCTGCGCGTGGATATTCTCTGAAAAGTGTCTCCTTCCTCGCCTCTCTCTACTCCTTTAAAATTACTTTGCTAGGGTTTTCGATTTTGTATATTTCAATTCTCGCAAGGTTCAAGAATCCAAAATCTGGGTTACAGTTCGGTTTGATCCTCCATGGATTCTCGAGATTCGTTATCAGCTGTAGCATCCGACGCCGCTAGAGATGCGTCGTCACTCTCCGAAGACGCAGCTGTTCTCTCTGTAACCTCTGCACTCGCTAAGAACGCTCTATCTTGCTTCCAATCTGGAAAATTCGAAGAGTGCATAGACATTTTGATTAATCTCGATCAGATGAAACATAACGATCCTAAGGTCCATTTTTTTGTTTTTTCTTTCTATGGATTCAGTAGTTCTATTTTAAGTTTGGATTTGCCATTTAATTCTGATAGTTTTGATTCCTATATGTTTAGATCGATACTAAGAAAAAGAGTTAAGTTTGACTTGATGCACATTTTACTAACTTTAGATCTGACTTGTCCAAAGTTGATTATCTATTCTGCTTAAGTAGTGTTACTCAATTTTGAAGTAAGAGATAGGATTTTAGCTTTGTATCCAACAGATTTACCGAGCAAAACCTCCAATTTTGTGATTGGGTACTTAGCATCGAATCAAATGAATCATAAGTAAAACAAGGGCTTTTGGTAATACAAGTCATGCGTGAATGAACATTGTAGATTTAGAACCACTTTTCTAAGAATTGTGAGATAGTTTTACTTCTCTAGTTTGAATGTTTATATTATTATAATCATGCAGCACTCTGTCATCCGACTTTATTGATAATTTTTCAAGAAAACCATTGCTTATGAATTGTTTAATTGATCGAACAGGTTCTACACAATATGGCAATTGCAGAGTACTTCAAGGGTGGTTGCTCGAAATCCAAGAAACTACTGGAAGACCTTAACTGTGTCAAGGTATTGTGTTAAAACTTCTGTTTGGTTTCCGTCTACTCACCCAAATTTGAAGTGTTTTTGCAGTTTATCTGCAAAAGCTATCTATCAATTTACATCACAAATCTTCTTCCGCATTGTTTGTCTTCCATGAGAACAGGGAAATGATTTCAAATTGGAGTCCTCGTTTTTCTATCTTTTATCTTTTCTTTGTTATCTCTAGACTAGACTTGTACATTGTAGGAAAGCCATACTGGAGAAAGCAATGTTATAAGTAGTCTTTATGATAATCTCTTTGACATAATTTCTTCTTCTCTTCTGTTTCTTCAGAAACAGAGTGAAGAACTTGCTTCTGCAGCAAGAGAACAAGTGGAAGCTGTAAACCCTGGAACTAACGTCTCTGTGTCAAAGGATCAGTTTGATAGTACAATAACAATTCTCAACATTGTATGTTTTGATGTATTCCCATGTTTTTTTGAGTCTCAGCTATGCCATTCGCATCTAAGGTTTAGTATTGATGTTCATTGGTCTCCTGCAGGCAGTTACCTGGTTCCATCTGCATCAGTATACAAAATCTTTATCCATTTTGGAACCATTGTTTCAAAATATTGAGCCCCTAGACGAGGTATGTATCCATCTTATTGTTTTCTTTTGTTAAATCTGTCCTACTGGCTCTAGTTAGACAACTTGCTATTTTTATGCAGACAATCGCACTTCAAATCTGTTTCTTGTTGCTGGATATTGCACTGGCTTGTCGTGATGCTTTAAAATTTTTGGTAAGTATTGTTTTTACTGGTTTCAAATTCTTCAAATATAGTCCAACTGATCTCTTTTGCTAGTGGAAAATTCAACCAATATTCATGAGCTGTTTTGTAAAGTTTCTGAAATGGATTCTAATTGTTTTCTGTCTCTATATTTTTCTTTTGTTTGATGTGCGCTTGTCTCTGAATTTTAAACATGTGTGCAAGATTCTATACATGTCATGAAGAACAAATATGATATATCTATAATCTGCCTATTATTAACTGCCATGTGAAATCAGAAACCAGCTGGTGTCCAAATTTTTATACTAGAATACAGGGAATCGATGACAGATTATTCTATGTAGGTGTAGCTATAGTCTGATAGGCAAGGTTGGACTTTTAGTTTTCGTTGCGAGGAATTTGATTTTCACTTGAATCATATACTGTGGCAAATCAGTAAATATTCTCATTGCATAGACTCTCTCTGTATCTTACAAGTATTATATACAGGCTGTGTTTGACTATATGGACAAAGCTTTTGGTGTTGGTTTTGGAAGTCAAGAAGAAAATGGAAGCACAATGCAACTTTCATCAAATCAGGTTGTAAAGACATCTTCTCTCCTGAGCAGCTCGGTGGTTTCAGATACTTTGAAGTCCGATTTAACAGCCGCTGAAAGTAGTTTGTGCGAGGAAACTCTAGATTATGATAATGTGCTAGCAGAATTTGAGGCGGAGAAACGAATGAAGCCAGTTGGCCATATTCCAGCAAACAATCTTCTCAAGACATTAAGCGAAAGGTCGTTCTCGACTATTGATCTGAAGCTGGAGTTGCAGCTTTACAAGGTCCGGTTTTTGCTTCTTACCAGAAACTTGAAACTGGCAAAGCGTGAAGTTAAACATGCAATGAATATTGCTCAAAAAAGGGACTCTTCTATGGCTCTCCTCTTGAAATCCCAGCTTGAGTATGCTCATGGGAATCATCAAAAGGCTATGAAGCTTTTGGTGGTCTCTGGTATTCAAAAAGAAGCAGGGACTTCAGGAATCTTCAACAACAACCTTGGTTGCATATACTATCAGCTTGGAAAATATCAAGCTTCCTCTCTGTTATTTTCAAAAGCTCTAAGGAGCTTTTCATCACTTAGAAATGAGAAACCAGTGAAGACATTTTCTCTTTCACAGGATAAGTCTTTGTTAATCACATACAACTGCGGTTTGCTTTATTTGGCGCGTGGGGAGCCTCTACTTGCTGCTCAATGTTTCCAGAAGGCAAGTCTGGTTTTCTGCAGACAACCCCTCATTTGGCTCCGTTTAGCTGAATGTTGTATGATGGCTTTACAAAAGGGTCTTTTGGAAGAGGGAAATACTTCTTTGGACAGATCAGAAATCAGAGTCCATGTAGTTGGGAAAGGGAAGTGGAGACAACTTATGATGGAAGAAAATGGATATGTGAAACTTGCCGGCAGTACTCAATGGCCAAAGCTTTCATTACCACTAGCACGTGCCTGTCTCTCAAATGGTATATACCTGCTCAATGAGTCTCTCTTGAATGATTCTAAATCAGATCTTGAATCGACATTATCCGTGGGGATGAATGAGACCAAAGAAACATCATCCGCTGATCATGATGAAGCTAACACGAACTCAGACTTGAAAGAGGCAAAAGGAGGAATGAATCAGGACATAATTCAAAACTCTCTCTCTGCTTTCAAGGATATTCAAAGTAGAGAAAGGCAGTTAGTCAAACAGGCTCTTCTTGCCAATATGGCATACGTAGAATTGGAGTTGGAGAATCCTATCAAAGCCTTGTCAGTTGCGAATTCACTCTTGCAACTTCCTGATTGTTCAAAGATTTATGTTTTCTTAGGCCATATTTATGCAGCGGAGGCGCTCTGCTTGCTCAACCGACCTGTTGAAGCTGGCGCACATTTATCTGCCTATCTACTTGGACAGGATGATTTTAAATTGCCATATGCGCAAGAAGACTTTGACCAGTGGCGGATGCACACAAGTTCTGAATGTGAAGAGACATTGGATTCGTCAACGGGAAATACCCGGGATTCTGTTTTCCTTAAGCCTGAAGAAGCTCGTGGAGCACTTTTTGCAGACCTTGCCGCACTGCTTGCTGCACAAGGACATCATGAGCAGGCCAAACCTATGATAACGCACGCACTAACTCTCTTACCGAACAATGTACAAGCTACAGTTACAGCAGTCTACATCGATCTCATGTTGGGTAGATCCCAAGATGCCATTATTCGGTTAAAACAATGTACCCGTGTGAGCTTTGTTCCAGGCAGATTGGAAGTGAGAGCCGCATAGAAGATTTGTACTCTAAACGGTATGGTTCTTAATTGAAATTTAAACTTTAGAAATTAGTTCGTCTTATAAATATCAGAGAATAAGATTTGTACAAGTTTTTGTTTTTTTTTCAGTTTTCCTTGTATTAGTACCTGTGAGATGATATTTGCATTCTTGACTTAGATTTGGGTCGTCTGAGGGTTAGTCGATTTCTTGTTCAGGAACAACATAAGATAAGATTGATAGAACAAAACACAAGATTTTTGTACTTTGTTTAAATTTGTTTCAGAACAGACCCTTTAAATTCAATTTACTTTGGTTTTTGGAGCTTCCTTTGTTGAACTAGCACTCCTCCATTACTGCTCAATAAAGTGATACCCTAACAGTTTCTGGTTTGTCTCTCGTTAGACTGGTCTCTAACTTTTTGAATCTTTGAAACTTCATTCGAAAGCAAAAATATAGCTTTTGAAACCTTGTCAGGAAACCCTAAGTTGGAAAAAAAAAAAAGAAACCCTAGTTTTGAAACTTGTAAAACCTTATTCGGAAGTTATACTTATTCAGCAGCATTCTTTATATTTATATACAACAAAATCTATCATCTTCTCTCTCTTTTTTTTTTTTTCCTTTTTCTATACAAATGTACAATTAAACAAAAATGTTCTTTAAATTTTAAAATAATATAGAAACGAAGCTTCGAGATACAACAATAATACGTGTACGCTTAAAGAACCTAGAAGTTTCATCTTCGACACGTGGCTCCTTCTCAGTCTCTGAAAAAAAGTTGTTAAATTTTATAATCACCAATGGCAAATGATTAATTAACTAATTTCCTCTAAAGAATAATGGTCCATGAAATTCCCAATACAAAACAATGTATTAATTAATACTGGATTATATGAATAAATAATTACTTTATAAATTGAATAAAATATTGAACAATTTAGTGTTTAATAAAATGACTTTTGGGTATTTATGGTCATTTTCATACACGTATTTATTCCGCTAAAAGAAAAAATTATCCTGTAAACAGAAAAATTCAGTGTTTTTTTCAGATTCTCTCCAAAACGACAGCTTCTACAGCAATCTGACCACAATAATGGCGAACAACGAAGAACTCCCTGAAGATTCGAACTCTAATGGAATAGACTCGTTTGATGCTGTAAAACAACGTTTCAAGGATCGATCAATGGTACAGAAGATTCGATTTTGTGTTTTTTTGTTGGTTCTTTGTTCCTATTTGGATTTTGACTTTTGTGTTCTTATTACAGAAAGTTGTTCAGACAAGAGAGTTGTTGTCTAAACAAGCGGTTCAAACGCGTGAGATCTTATCGAAACAAGCCGTTAAGATCGCTAAACAAGCCGAAGAACATGAGAGATTCATCAATAAGGCATCTTTCTTGATTCATTTGTTTAAGGCATTCATGTTTAAATTTTAAGTTCTTTCGTTTGAAACAATGTTTGTTTTGTAATGTTTAAAGGTGACACATCTCGTCGGGGTGCTTGGATTTGGAGGTTTTTGTTTCCTACTTGGCGCAAGTGAGTTTCAAAAAAAAATGTGATTTTGATTTTGTTTTTTTTCAGAATTAAATGAATGTTGTTAATATTGATGATGTTTTATTCTCAGGGCCTCAGGACATTCCTCTAGTTTATTGCTTCTTCTATGTGATCTTTGTTCCTCTTCGTTGGATATATTACCGGTTTAAGAAATGGCATTATTATCTTCTGGTAATGTTTCTTACAGTACCTTTTTGTGGTTTTGGGATAAAGAGACACCATTTTGATTATTCTTAAAACAATTGTGGATGTGATAGGACTTTTGCTACTACGCCAACACAATCTTCTTGGTTGATCTTCTTCTGTATCCTAAGAATGAAAAGCTTTTCATGGTTTGTTTTTCCTTTGCAGAGGTATGCTTTTCAATTACATGGACACATGTATATGATTCTTTTGTGTCGTTGTGTGTGCTGATTTAACAATTGGTTGTGTCTTGTGCTGCGGTTTATTTGCAGGGACCGTTGGCGTGGGCAATTATTGTCTGGCGTTGCAGTCTTGTTTTTAGTTCGCCGGATAAGATTGTTAGTGTTCTTATACATCTCTTACCTGGTGAGTTATATAATCTTCTTATTACTTTCCGTGTTGACAAAGAAATGCTGGAGATTCATATTGCTAAAGTTGGTGCCTTTGATTCAATCTTGTTTAGAATTTCGTATCCTGTACTTAAGATAGACGTAATCACATGATTCTCCATTGCATACTTTGGATAAGATCTGATTATTATGCAGTAAAAGCCATGAATAATGCAGATGATTTATTGAAGCTTATGCTCTCTCTCCTTGATTATTTAGTCTTGCAATGACTTTGGTGTCAGGGCTCGTGTTCTTCACAATTAGGTGGTGGAATCCAGCGACCTTTGCAGCAATGCACCCTGTAGGCATTGATCGTAGGGCTTCATGGCCTTATGTGGAAGACAAAGCTTACCTTTTTACATGGCTGTTTCTCATCCCGTTGGTCGTTTATACTCTTTGGCAAGTTCTCTATTTTCTAATCGTCAATGTCCTGCGTAGGCAGAGGCTCCTGAGAGATCCTGAAGTTATGACTTCTTACAGGTATCATCCCTGCTGCATCTATCTCTTGTATTTAGACCCTTTAGATTGGACTGGTGTACGTTGTATGTTAATGTTCTTCTCATAGTTGAATGCAAATGTTCAATTACTGGAAAATGTTTTAGGTCCAAACGTCCAGTAGCTCCTTCTTCTAGTTAATATTATTGCCCTTAGACTAATCGCTTCTCTGTTTCTAATTTGTAACACGGGAATGGCGGAATTGTGGAAATGAAAAATTAACTGAATAATAGCTCAATACTTTTGTTCGCCATTAATATTAGTTCTAAAACGCAATTCCACGAAAATTTGTGCTTGGTGGTGTGCAGAATGATTCCACTGTTCTGCCATTCAGCAGGTTATTAATCATACATTATATGGTCTGAGAATATGTTGAATTGGTGATTGTTTATGTGTTTAAAATTGGTAGTATGTATCACGCCATTTTTAAATTGTTATTCCGTGAATGTTTCATGGCTAAGGCCACAACACAATGTAATGTGTTCTTACTGTGAACTCTTTCCTGATGATATCTTCATGTCTATGCAGAGAGCTGTCGAAGAAAGCTGAAAAAGCAAACAATAAGTTGTGGCAGCTGAGCGGTCTGCTAGGGGATCAGAACCGTATATGGATGTACATCCTATTCCAGGCCATCTTCACGGTGGCAACCATGGCATTGACCGTACCGATCTTCCTATCTTATAGACTGCACGTGATCTTTCAGATCCTAAAGATTTCGGCGGCAGTGTGGAATGGAGGGAGCTTTTTACTAGAGGTAATGCCACGGCAAGTGATCCAGAAAGAGAAGAAGAAGAAAGCAGAGATGCAGCCGATAGAGGAGCAGCTAAGGCATCATGAACCTGTGTCACTTCCGAATCAGAATGAGCCAAAATCTACTGAAACATGATGGTTATAACAGAAAGGTACATGTAAAAATAAAGTTTTCAAAGGCGTGTCACAATCATGATTGGTCTTTTTTGGTTCCTCATGTTTTGTTCTACAACGGTTTGTTTCTCTTGTTGGTATACATCATTCTAAAAACTTCATGTGAATGAACTTGTAGTTTCCTTTTCTATAGAAACTTGTTATTTCTTTAGCCAAAGTTTTATTTGTGTGTTTGCTGTTAGAAGAGAAACTCGCTGATCATTCTGCATTAAGTTGCATTATGAGAGATTAACTAGCAAAGTAGCTTGGTATAAGTTCTCCTTGAGATGTAAAGGATTAGATCTGAGACACGTTTAGTTTCTGATTTCTACGGCATAAAACAACCCACACTATAAATTACAAAATTACAGTATAACTTCTATAAATTAATACTCGATAAATTAATACCTCTATAAATTAATACATTTTTTCGGTTTCAAATTAGTATTTCGGTTCAATTAGTATAGCGATAAATTAATAACTCGATAAATTAATAAAATATTACGGTTCTAATAGTATTAAATTATAGAGGTTTTACTATAGTAGGCATGGGCATAATACCCGAGTCCGAGTCCGAGAACTGACCCAAAAACCGAACCGAAAAACTTGACCGAATCTGAATTCGAAATTTTCAAATACCCAAACTGGTTCTAAACTTCCGACCTGAATCCTACCCGAGCGTCGAGCGTCGAGACTTATAAGTTATTATCAACGATCAAACTAAAATGACAATTATTGAATGTATATCTTCACAGTCTTTTGCTTCTATAGGTGTTTGAGTTGCTATACTACATACTCCTCGAACATGTAGTTACCTGTCACGGGAGAAACTCGATAATGAGTAGGCCGATAGCATCTGAAATCCATCATATCAAATACGGCAATACCACTATTGTTCAGTCTCTATAATTGGGATCTGAACAATTTAACTCACTAAAAACGTTAAAGGTTATGATACCTTTAGAAGTTATATTCATTAATATCCAATACCACTATTGGTCTGTGGGGCGCCTAACCAAAAACTAAAAACGGTGAAACAATATATAACAGAAATTGTATCAATTGTATTAAATAAATTTCACAAACATCTTCTAGAGATATATAATCGAAGAAGAGAGGCTGAGACGCCACAGTCCGTTGAATCTTACATACCTATCCCTGGCCTGCAAACTGATTCGTTGGCAGATAACCCTACTGCCCAAGAGTCTGCTCCTTCGTCTTCTCCAAGTGTCTTTGAAGACACAGATCTCACGGCTGAGAGGTTAAGGTTTCTCCATGCCAAATTCACTAGTCATTTGGACAAGATTGCAGTTCTTGAAGACGTCCTTGGTAGAAAGGTGAATGACACTAACCATGTTCTTCTGAAACGTAAGCGTGTCTCTTTTGAGACAATGATTCAAGAGGCTGAAGCGAGGGCGGTCCTGACCCACTTCCGTAAGCAAGAACGTTCTGTCGAATCTCAAGGATCTTGCTCACACAACGACGGGAGTGTAGCTATTAGAGCGTTTCGTAGTATGGTTTCCACTTGTGATTTAATTGATATAAGATCACAGGGAGATCGGTTTTCTTGGGTTGGTGAGAGATACAATTATGCTGTGACGTGAAAGTGTTGTCTTGATCGTGTGTTTATGAACACTTCTTGGGATGCTGGTTCTGACCACAAACCAGTGGTTACTCGCATTCGCTCGACATTAGTTGCTAACCGGAACGTCTTTCGTTTTGATAAACGTTTAACACTTCTACCCGAGTTTAAGACTCATGTTCAATCCGGTTGGGAGTCGCCAAATACTCGATCAAACCCATCTATCTCTGATCGTATAAGGGATTTTCGAAAAGCTTTGGCTAAACTTAAACATAACTCTAATCTCAATGCGGTGAAGCGTATAGAGGATTTACAACAACAACTCAATAACGCAATGTCGAAACAGCATTGTATCCATTCAAGATGATGTGGGCACTATCTTCTCTAGTGATAAAAATATTGGATTTTACATGCTGTGTCTTTCTTCACTAAGGGTCTTTCTGTCCAGGTGCAGGTAGTCCGCATCTTCACAGACATGTCTATTTACAACCAATGGTCGTCATGTTTACTCAAAATGGTGAATGAGGATCTGACATGAGATTTTAGAGACGAGGAAATTTATTAGGTCGTTTATAAAGAGTGATGGGACGTGGTCGAAAAGATGTCATTCATGAGGTACATCAAATTTTCTCAAACTCTTCTATATGAAACCCCGCATTAATCATACTAATACTTGTATGATCCCAAAAATCAATAATCATGTTACGCTATCGGATTTTTGACCCTATGTAACGTTTTATACAAAATTATATCAAAATGCTTGGTTATGCGTCTCTAACCTCATTTAAACTCCATTGTTTCCAAAACTCAAGCTGCGGGGCGTCTTATATCTGATAATGTTATGATTGTCCACGAGATAATGCATTCCTTAAAATCCAAAATTGAGACCATCTTAATGCGGTTTTGGTGGGTAAAAATACTCATCGGAGAAGTATCCCTTGGATATCTTGGAAAAAACTACAAGCATGGCATTTGATTTAGATATCTACACAGTTTATTTGCTCGGGTGAAGAAAGTTCATTACTTTGAAGACGAGTTGATCTTAAACGCAAAACCGCGCCATTTTCAGTCTTATGGGTGATCCTCTATCCTTGCAGGTTTGGATATTATTAAAAAAGGTTCTTGTATATCGTTGGTGATGGCCTTAATATCTGTCTTGGCATCAATAATGTACTTGATACTCATCCACCTCGACTTGTCCAACCTATTGTTCCATTTTCCAATCTGCCTCTTACCAGCCTTTTTTCGTCACATGGTTAATATCGGTTTTGGAATGAGGATTCACTATCATCTTTTGTTGTACCGGAAGATCATCGTTTTAATACGTCAAATTCATCTCCCTATTAATTTGGCTCCGCATAAACTTATTTGGAATTATGATAAGGCCGGCGTATACACGGTGAAATCTGGTTATTGGTTTATTATTCATGAACCAAGCCACTATTTACACTGGCCTCCAGCCCCTCATGGTTCTAATGCCCTCAAAAATCATATTTGGAAATTGCCTATTATTCCAAAAATAAAGTTTTTCCTTTGGCATATCCTTTCTCGGGCTTTGAGTACTCTAACTCGTCTAAACTCCCGTGGATGAATCTGGACTCTACATGCATACGTTGTGGCATTAATGACGATTCCACTAACCATCTTTTTCGAATGTCCATACGCCTTAATGGTGTGGCGTCTATCCAACACGCCACTTATGGCTTTGCATCGATCACCAATCGATTAACCTAGAAGATATGATTTCTAACCTTATTGATATATCCATTTTTCATAATATTCCTCTGGATCAGTCTTTACTGTCTTTCTGGTTATTATGGAAAATATGGAAATCTAGGAATATATTTATTAAGGAATGGATTAGTCCATTAAACTTGGTGGATAACCCTCCCATCTTAATGCTTAAATGTAATTTTGATGCTGCTTATGATGTGTGGGTGGATAATTCAAGATCATTATGGTACTTCTAAATCTTGGGGAACGGCTCGTCTTGGATATGCATTATCACCATTGGAAGCTGAAGCTAAAGTCCTCTATGCGGCTTTACAGCAAGCTTGGATTCGAGGTTTTCGTTCAGTTATGTTCGAGGGTGATTGTGAGGTCCTTATTAATGGTTCGTCCGAGGATATTTCTATCGTCAATACGTTTTGTGATATCATGTACTGGTCCAATCTATTTACCGACATTCGCTTTGTTTGTACGAGAATATATTGTAATGAAACTGCTCATAGTTTAGCTCAGTTTGGATGTAATAATTCTAATTTTTATTCTGCTACCTCGTATTTTTAACAAAATTGAAAATTTATAGGGCTTAATAATTAATAATTTAAATTTGATTTTAAATATAAATATATTTTAAATATATTACTTCATGAAAAATTGCAGCACGGGTCATAAGTAGTGTAATAAGTATACATATTACTTAGAGTCTTTTCTTTTGTCAATAATTTAAATAAAATCCCTTGTTTAAATGATGTAATTGGTTCTATCTTTTTCTGCGAAATTATTGGTCTTGGAATTCAAAATACATGAAATGAAAGAAAGAGAAAAAAAAAAATTATTTTATTTTTGCAAGTTTTTCAAAATACAGTATGTCAAAACAAATCTATCGGTGTATACACACCACTCTCACCAGCTTAAAATAGTCTGAAGCTAAAGCTACTAATGCTATATAAAGCATCATATTTTTAGGAGACATTTTAATTTTCAGATGTAATGTGACTAGACTCACAGCCTCAAACTATATCACATGGAGTCTACAAGTTTCTCTGTTTGTCGATGGGCATAGTCTTATGCAACACATCACCGATGATGTTGTGCCACTACCTCCAACCGTGCAAATCAACGATCTAACCTCACCAAATCCTGCATGGCAAATGCAAGACAAATTGATTTTTGCAACAATTCTTGTCACCATCTCCACGCCTCTTCAACCATGTTTCCACAGCAACAACAACACTTGAGTCGATGAATAATATATACGTACATGCAATCGGTGAAGACAAAGGCGGATCAACAGTTTATTTCTTGGCATATATACTAAATAATCCACTGGAAATTGTCATCAATTCAGTCACATGTATATTTGCCAAAACAACAGTCCAAGTTCAAATAAACATATAAAATGCCCATTGTCGATGGTATCTTCGAGAGTGTTCATGTATGCAACATGCCTAATACATTCGAATAGTTGAATTTATTTTGGTCTGCAAAACCATATTCCAAATTCCTTCCAAAATTATTAGAATATATTGTTTAACGGGTTTGCGCAAGAAATTGGCATGGTACAATCTTCTCTAGAATATGTCAAACTACAACCACAACTTTTTAATATATGCTATAGCTACTCTGTCACGAATATAAATTATAGAAGGAAATAATATTCGTTTACAGTTTTATCAAGACTCAAGAGAGAGATTAACCAAGATCAATCCATTAGAGAGTTGGGAATAAATAAATAAAAACATTCATCTTTTATTGTTACTACATATTCCCTCTCCAGCGGCGCTTCTCTTCTTCGTAGTTGGCTCTTTTATTCAAACCAATTCTGTCGTAATTTGAGTAGAAAGGGATCATATATTTTCTGCCTGTGCCATCGTAAGGTATGACACCTTCATTCGCAAGCAAATATTGAAAGGTGTTACGACTCATGTTGTAGAGACCAAGCATATTACTACTCGCCAGCGATATGACATCGTTACTTGGGAACCATACGTGTTGCACGTACTTCTCTTTCAATATTGTAATTTTCGCATCTTTCACATTTACCCAAGACTTTCCATAACTCTTCTCCAAAACCCATAAATTAGATCCTTCTTCGGTTCTTGAGGGGATTACACCAAGCTTACCTTCGTAGCTGACCAAAATCAGACTAGTATCGTTTGTGAAATCCTCCGGAACCGGGAAGTTAGACCAAGTCTCGGTTCGCATAGAGAACCGTATCACATTGTTCCCCCTTGTTAACCAATGGAAGCAACCGTAAGCCCATACCGGTTTATATTCGTCCGGGAAAAACTCCAGTAATTCCAAATCATTCAGTCGCTTCCACGCGAACTGTTGAGAATTTGACCCTTCTCAATGATCGCGGAATAGATTGTTTGAGCAATAAAGTAAATAACACAGAGAATTTAACGAGTTCAGATCACGGTGTGTGATCCTACGTCTCGGTCTGGAGCTTCCAGCAATCCACTATCACCACAGATTACAATAATATGGGTTTCTCACAAGATCTCTCTAAACACAAGAAAAGACCTCACAAAACTCTCTCGGGTTTCAACTTATCTCTTAACCTTATTCCCACACATGCTTAGCTTTATATAGACTAAGACAATTACAAAGATAAGACGGTTTAACCTAACCGTGGCCCAATAGAAATAAAACAATTCCTAAGTGACTAGTCCAAGTCGCGGGCCAAGTTGCTACTCAATGATTTTCATCACCAAAGGCCCAAGCCTAACAAATCTCCACCTTGATGACAATCACTTCAGAGTATAACATCTTTATCCATGCTTTCATGTGCTGCTCCAGACAATGCCAGCACCTTAGTGCTCTTCTAAGTTGAGAAAACTCAACGCCTTCTCAAACTTCTCCACAGGAAGAACCTTCGTCAACATATCAGCTGGGTTCCGCTCAGTCGGAATCTTTGACAGCTTCACTTCACCAGAAGCAACAATATCCCTAATGAAATGCATCCTCCTTCTGATATGTTTCGTTCTCTCATGATGAACGTTGTTCTTGGCTAAACACAAAGCACTCTGAGAATCACACCAAATCTCCACTATGTCTTGTTTGTAACCGAACTCCTCGGACAAACCCCTTAGCCAAATCGCTTCTTTCACAGCTTCTACCAACGCCATATACTCTGCCTCAGTTGTAGACAGTGCAACTATAGGTTGAAGGCTCGATTTCCAGCTTATAACTGTTTCACCTGCCGTGAAAACCTACCCTGTAATCGATCTGCTTCTGTCCAGATCCGATGAGAAATCAGAATCACAGAAACCTTCAACCTTGAACTCCTTAGTCTTCCTGAATACAATCTTTCGATCCCGGGTACCCTTCAAATACCTTAGTACCCACTTTACAGCAGTCCAATGTATCATACTCGGCTTACTCATGAACCTGCTAACTAAGCCGACAGCATACGCAAGATCACACCTAGTCCCCAACATCGCATACATGATGCTCCCTATAGCACTTGAGTATGGAACATCATCCAAAATCGTCTCTGCTTCATCATCTTTGACAGCTGACAACTTAAAATGCGAACCGATAGGTGTAGCAACAGATTTAGACTCATCCATATTGAATACCTGCAAGATCTTCTTGATGTAACCAGATTGAGACAATGTGAGAACTCCACCTTCACGATCTCTCTCAATATCCATCCCAAGAATCCTTCTTGCAGCTCCTAAATCTTTCATCTCAAACCGACTGCTCAACAGATCCTTCACCATCTGTATCTCCTTCATATCCTTAGATGCGATTAACATATCATCAACATACAAGAGTAGATAGATAAAACATCTACCTTCGTTCTTCTTTATGTAGACACAGGAATCATACTCACTCCTTTTAAACCCATGACTAACTACAAACTGATCGAAGCACTTGTTCCACTGTCTCGGAGCTTGCCTAAGTCCGTACAGTGCCTTCTGCAACAAGCAAACATGGTCCTCTTTCCCTTTAACAACAAAACCTTCAGGCTGCTCCATATAGATCTCTTCTTCAAGTAACCCATGAAGAAACGCAGTCTTAACATCAAGCTGCTCTAATTCCAGATCCTCATATGCAGTAACTGATAGAAGAAACCTGATAGAAACATGTTTTACCACTGGTGCAAACACTTCTTGATAATCAATACCCTCCTTCTGAGAATATCCCTTGGCCACTAGTCTTGCTTTGTATCGTGGCTCTTCTATCCCTGGTATACCGGGTTTTAACTTATAAACCCATTTGCAGCCAATGACCTTTCTTCCTTTAGGTCTCTTAACTAGCCTCCATGTTTTGTTCTTATCCAGAGAACTCATCTCTTCACCCATACCTCCATCCCAGAAAGTTTTATCCCTGCTTTCTATTGCTTCCTGATAGTCCCTTGGTTCTTCACAACTCATCTCAACTGCAGCAACCAAAGCAAAACTCGCCATGTCATAATCATTGAGATAACTAGGAAGCCTTGTGATTCGACCAGAAGGGGCACGAATCTGAGGTATATCATCTGTCTCAGAGCCTCCAACAACTCCACCTGAAGAGGAACCCTGACCGTTGTCTTCAGAAACTGGATTTGTCGACTCTGAAACATTGTGTCGATCGATACTGCCAAGGGTATCGATCGATGCCCTCTCCGTATTCTTATTCTCGGAGATAATCTCCTTGTATCGATCGATACCAACTTGTATATCGATCGATGCTGTATCTGGAGTCGGGTTCTCCAGTCGAGTTTCTGATACAGAAACCTCATTCTTCAAGTCTTTAAACACTTTATCTTCTGTAAAGACTACATTCCTGCTAATCACACATCTTGATTCATCCAGGAGCCATACCTTGTACCCTTTGACTCCTTCCGGATAGCTAGTGAAAATCCCCTTCACTGCTCTTGGTCTTAGCTTTCCTTGATCTACATGTACATACACCAAAGACCCAAATCTTCTCATGTGTCCATAACCAGGCCTTCTTCCCAGCCATAGTTCCTCAGGAATACCGCCATCTAAGACCGATGAGGGGCTTCTGTTAATTTGGTACACAGCTGTGCTCACTGCCTCAGCCCAGAATTCTTCACCTAAACCACTCTCATCAAGTATACAACGCACCTTCTCCATTATCGTTCGATTCATGCGTTCTGCCACTCCATTTTGCTGTGGAGTATAAGGACACGTCTTGTGCCTCTCAATCCCATGCTGCCTGCAAAACCCGTCGAAGTCTTTGTTCACAAACTCCAACCCGTTGTCTGTTCTCAGACACTTAACCTTCTTGCTGATCTGATTCTCAACCAGCTTCTTCCATTCACAAAACTTTGTGAAAGCTTCACTCTTAACAGACAAGAAAAACACCCACACCTTTCTAGTGTAGTCATCAATGATAGACAGAAAATACTGTTTCCCTGCCAAACTAGGAGTAACCGATGGAGATCCCCAAAGGTCTGAATGTACATACTTCAGCACTTCACATGTGTTGTGTTTCCCAATGTTGAAGCTCAATCTCTTGGTCTTCCCCATTACACAACTTTCACAGAAATCCATCTCCCCAATCCTTCTCTTGTCAATGATGCCCCTTTTTGCCAGGATCATCAGATTCTTCATGCTCATGTGTCCCAACCTTCTATGCCATAAGACAGTCTCGTCATTAGCAGGTTTCCTGGTAACACTATTTGACTGTCCTGTTATAGTCTCCCCATCAAGCAGATACAAAGAACCATGTAGAGTGCCTTGAAGACCCATCTTCCCGTTCTTGTAGAACCTTGTCTTCCCATTTCCCCCATCATATTCAAACCCAAGTTTATCCAGTGTAGTAGACGAAATCAGATTTCTCTTAAGTTTCGGGATATACCTGACATTTGTCAATGTCTTAACCGTGCCACCCTTTGCATTGATGTTGATTGAACCAATTCCTTCAATAGCAATACCACAATCGTCTGCCAGTAGCACCTTTCCAGAGTTGAGCTCCTCAAACGTATCAAACCAGTCTCTCCTCGAAGTCATGTGATATGAAGCACCCGAATCAATCACCCACTTCTCCTGATGCCAATTTTCTGAGACTGATAATGCATCGACTCCTGCTGATTGATCGATGACAACCGCTGCTGTAGCATCATCCACATCGCCGCCCTTCTTCTTCCAGGCATAGCAATCAGCCTTCTTATGTCCATTTTTCTTACAGTACCAGCAGTTAACCTTTGAACCCGGATTAGACCTGCTCCTGCTTCTATTACCCGAGTTTCGTTGATCTCTGTTCAATTGTCTCCCACGAACCACATACGCTTCACCAGTCTTCTGTGAAGTCGAAAAACCCTTAACCTTTAGCTCGGTTTCCTTCGATTTCGCAGCATTCACCACATCTTCAATAGAGATGGATTCTCTACCATACTTCAATGCCTCCTTCATAGAGTCATACTGTGGTGGCAAGGAACTGAGTAAAAGAATCGCTTGTATCTCATCCGCAACTGTAACCTTCACACTAGCCAACTCCGAAACAGTCTTCAAAAATTCATCAACGTTTTGATCAATTGACTTAGACCCATCCATCTTGAATGTATAGCAATGATACAACAAATGGATCCGACTCGGTAGAGTCTTGGTGTTGTATAACCTCTCTAGTGCTTCCCAAAGTTCACGTGCCGTTGTACACTCTTCTGTTTTCCTGAGAACCAGATCTCCAAGATGAAGAGTCAAGATATCCATTGCGTTCTCTCCTCGTTCTCTCTTCTTGTTTTCATCTGCCTGAACTCTCTCTGCGAAACCTTCCTCTGATTCATCCTTTTTGATAACCAGTTTTTCTGGCTCAGTAGTTGGTGTAATTAGCTCTCCTTTCAAACCCTGAAGGTTCATGTGAGCTAGCATCCTTCTCTTCCAGAGAGAGAAGTCACCCTGTCCATCGAAGATAGCTATCTTCGCTTTTGACCTTTTTTCTGTAGACATCTCAATCAAACAAAACTACTACCTTTCTGTGATTTCAGTATCGATCGATGCTGATGGTGTATCGATCGATACCACTTCTGTCCGTCGATACTCCTTCGACCAAAAACCCTAGAACCGCCGCCGCTGTTGTTCCCTAGCGCCGACTCTGACCCAAAACCTAAATCCAGCCGAAACTTCTCTGACCTTGCTCAAGAACCTCAAGCCTAAGCTCTGATACCAATTGTTGAGAATTTGACCCTTCTCAATGATCGCGGAATAGATTGTTTGAGCAATAAAGTAAATAACACAGAGAATTTAACGAGTTCAGATCACGGTGTGTGATCCTACGTCTCGGTCTGGAGCTTCCAGCAATCCACTATCACCACAGATTACAATAATATGGGTTTCTCACAAGATCTCTCTAAACACAAGAAAAGACCTCATAAAACTCTCTCGGGTTTCAACTTATCTCTTAACCTTATTCCCACACATGCTTAGCTTTATATAGACTAAGACAATTACAAAGATAAGACGGTTTAACCTAACCGTGACCCAATAGAAATAAAACAATTCCTAAGTGACTAGTCCAAGTCGCGGGCCAAATTGCTACTCAATGATTCTCATCACCAAAGGCCCAAGCCTAACACGAACAAATCAGAATCGAAAACCTCACAATAGTAATAACAATTAGGTTTATAGAAACCCTTCTTCCACGATCTTGACTTTGATGCAGAAACTCTAATGATCTTATACCGAAACGGATTCGACGAAATCACCACTAAACCAGCTGAGATAGTAGCATATCGAGTCTTCGGGTTCGGTATGATCCGGAACTGTTTTGTAGCCGGTTTACAAACGATGTAATCTGGTCTCTTACTATTCTTATCATTGACACATAGCAAAATTCCATGATGTGTATCACAAGCTTCAATCTCAGCATTATTGGCTCTGGGAGGAAGAAATCCAAGATGGATTCGGGTGTTTTCTTCTTGGTCCACGCCGGAGACAAAACGGGAGTGATTCTTACACCAGCTGTCTCTGTAGTGAATAATATAGCCGAAAAAAGAGTTGGTTCTATGGAGATGATGATTGATAAAACTCAACTCATAACTTCGTTTGTTGCACTCTTTGTTTAGTAGACGGAATTTTGCCATCTCCGTTGCAGGACAATAAGACATGATCTCTAGCATCACATCTTCGTTCATCGTTGTTGTCGGAAAATCCTTCATCATCGCTTGTAGACGATTATTTTGGTTGGATCAGAGACAAATTAAAGCTTTTTCGTATATGAAAGCTAAGGTTGACGAGTACTATATCTCCTACATATATAGTGAAAGAGTTACAAGTACTAGTAGACTTAGGGTATAAGGTTTCCCTTTTTCGGTTGCGATTTCTGTAATATTTTTAACAGATTTAACTCTATCTAATGTCAATGATAACTCTATCTTATTGTAAAGTATCAATTTTATTTTTCTTTTTAGATGTTTTGATTTTAATTTCCTTTTCTTGTTTGCCATTTTCAAGAAAAATAAAAAGCAAAAACCGACATTATACACTTTTTCCATTTTCTGATGATTTTAGTTTTTTTCTTTTCCTTTTTATTTTCTTTGAACTAAATTAATCACTTTAATTAAGATTTAAAGCATATTCATACGTGATATACCCATATTTAATACCCAAATGCCATATCTTACCAATTTAATATTGATATTAGCTTGTATATTTTATTTAGAGAAACTCATGCTAAAATTATACATCCATTTCTGAAATACCCTATATTACTCTCATCAATATAAAACTAATATTTTAATACAAAATTTATATTAAATTTAATATGTAAATAATATTTTAAAACATATCAAATTATAATTTTAAATATATATATTCAATTATATGAATTAACTATATTTATTTGTAAAAATAGAATTAAAAAGGATTTTCAAGTCGCCGTTTTTTGCAACTTTACCCTCTATCTCCGAAAAATGCAAATTAATCATACGAAATCAAAAATAATACGCAATATAACTTTTATATGTATTTTATAAATATTTTTACATTCACATATATTAGATTTTAAAAAATTTTAAATGTGGAATTGGAATCCTAGTCGCTAGGGATTCGATTTGATATATTATTTATCAACAGTTTACAAATTTGATGGTGATGACGAGGAGTTATATTGTATATTAATTTTGATTTCGGTAGATTGACTTGTATTTTTTTAGAGATTGAGGGTAAAGCTGCAAAAATAGCAATTTGGAGGGTTTCTTTTTGCAGAAAAACAAATTAAAATAGTAAAATTAATAATTGCAATAGTAATAATTAATATTGCAATCACTTATAATTAATATTATTAAATAACTTTAATTTTAGATAACAAATTAAACATAAAAGATAGCGTAAACTTAAATTTGTTTAAAAACATATAAAATCATGATCTACGAAATCAATTAAAAATAATATTAATATATAATTTAAAATGAGGAAATTATCAAAAGTACCACTTTTTGGTTTATCTCTTTCCAAAACTACCACATGTCCAAATGCCCTTTCTAAAATACTATAATCCTAATAGTAAATGACAAAAATACTTCAGCCATGTGATGAGAAAAAGAGTTCAAATTTCATCTACCACAATTCTCTCTCGTTTCTCAAGCCATCACAAAATCTAATAAAAAACATATTTTCCCACTATCTTCTTCCATCTCTTCTGTCAATAATGTCTTATTTCCATGCAAATGTAAGAAATTCACCATTTTGTTTTCCTTATTTTTTAATTTATCTGTTAACCCTTTTTTTTGTTTGATAATTGAAACAATGTAGACAAGATTTGTTTCTTATTTTCTTGTCCACGTAGTTCGGAAAACACAAAGAATGAACTACGTTCAAACCTCCGCCGATAACCTCCAAAACCTCCATGAAACTCACCCATTTTGGTTATAGATTTGTTTGTCGATGGCAACAACAATCCCGAAATCAACTATAGGTAGTTTGGAAAAAACATTTCGTTGACAAGTGAATGATATGGTGGTGGACAAATTAAATTTTGTCTATTAAATGTGTGATTCGATATAAGTAGAACATCTACTGGTGGACATTTTTTTACAAAACTTCAGTGGATAAATTTTACAAATAATTGGTGGACAATTTTTTTTGTTTCTCTCCATTTATGTGTTTGTTCATTTATTTTGATTTTATCCAATTTATAATTTATGTCCACAAGTTGAAGGTTTTTTAGACTATGGCTCTAAAGGCTTTTGAATATATAATTCCACAAGTAATTTCTACCAAAACATAACAATTCATACATCAACCTAAGGTCATTTTCGTTGACTCATTTACAATAATATGATGGACAAAATATTGTTTTTGTCCACTAATTTAATATTTGTCTATAAAAATTGAATTTTTATCCACAATATATAATAGTTTTTTCAAAATTTTTATTTTCTATTCACTGTTTTTTACGATCTCTTTTTGTTATTTAATGGATCCATACAATGGGTCCACCATGTTAGACAACCCAAAAAAAAAGAACAAAAAGAAAAACAAATAAAGTAAATAATAAAGTAGTTCTTCTCTTACTTTTGCTCTATACATCAAATTCTGACAAACTAATGACCAAAATTGGTCAACTTTTATTTCTAGTACCACAACATTGTGGTATTTTCAGAAATTTTTTGTTTTTGTGGTAGATTGAAAAAGGTTTAATCTCAAAAGTGGTATAAATGATTAAAAACCCATTTAAAATTATGCACAATAGAACTTGATAAATAGATAATTTTATTTTATGAATTGTAAAAATAATAATCTATAAATTATTTAATTAATATTTTACCATGATGTATAAATAAATGTTAAAATAATGTTAGAGTGCTATGTGTACGAGGAAGATAATTTTTTATAAGTCTCTCATTTGGAAACCGATTCTATCAATTTCAGATTTAAAAACTATATTAATTTTATTTTAACTGGGGGTCTTTTATATAGAAACTTCCAATAAAGTGCTATTAGGTTTCTAATATGAGTATGTTTCCATTAAATTTTTTAGTTGTTGGCTTTTGCTGTAGATCTTTCTTTGATAAAGTTGAATAATAATGTGCTAATTTTTTGGGATTTAATTTCCTATATGCAAAATAAGTAAAATGAATATCTAAACATTTATTAATTAAAACAAAACTTAGGAAAGGAAATTTTTTTTTATTTAATACTTTAATTTGATTTTTAAAGTTAAATATGTTTCCCAAACCTATATGACAGTTAAAACAGACGTCAATAAAGCATATGATCGCGTTGAATGGAATTTCTTGGAAACTATTATGCTACTTTTTGGCTTTTCAAAAACATGGGTTGGCTGGATTATGGCTATGGTCCGGTCGGTACAGTTTTCTGTTTTAATAAATGGGTCGCCTTTCGGAAATGTACTTCTGGAACGTGGTATTCGACAGGGCGATCCCTTATCCCCATATCTTTTAATTTTGTGTGCTGATGTGTTAAGTCACCTTATTAAATCTAAGGTGTCCTCTGGTCATCTCCAGGTGTAAAATCGGGAATGGAGTTCCAACTGTTACCCATTTACAGTTTGCAGACGACTCGGTATTCTTTTTTCAAGCTAATATCCGAAATTGTCAAGCACTTCGTGACGTGTTTGACGTTTACGAGTATTACTCCGGACAGAAAATAAATCTTGCCAAATCTATGGTTACGTTTGGTTCACGGGTGCACGGCCATCGCCAAGACGCTATGAAAAGTACTCTTGGAATTTCGGCTCAGGGAGGGGGCGGTAAATATCTCGGTCTTCCCGAACAATTTGGACGCAAGAAGAAACTTATGTTTGCAGATATTTTGGAGCGGATTAAAAACCGTACGTCATCTTGGAGTGCTAAATATCTATCTCCGGCCGGAAAAGAAATTCTAATTAAATCGGTGGCTTTGGCTATGCCTGTCTACTCGATGTCGTGCTTCAAACTTCCAACGGGTTTAATATCTGAAATTGATTCTTTACTCCTTCATTTCTGGTGGAAGAAAGCAGCTCACTCACGAGGTATTCCATGGATTGCATGGCGACGTTTACAACTTACTAAAAAAGAAGGGGGCTTGGGCTTCCGAAATTTAACAAAATTTAATGATGCTCTTTTGGCTGTATGGCAAATTATTCGTTACCCCACTTCTCTGTTCTCACGCTTTATGAAAGCTCGTTATTTCCCGAACGAATCTATTTTAGATGCTGTTCCGCGGCGACAACAATCTTTTGGCTGGTCTTCTATTCTTTCGGGCATCTCATTAATTAAGCAAGGATCTCGGGTTTTAGTTGGTGATGGCTGCTCTGTTCGAGTTGGGCTTGAAAATGTTCTTTCTGCTCACCCACCTCGCCCGATCTAGCCTGAGCTGGACAATATTGATTCTAATTTGTCCGAGTTCATTTCTCATTTAGGTTCTTCTCGTGTCTGGAACAATAACATGATAAACGATTTCATTGCGTTTGAAGATTGCGAAGCAGTCCAAGACATCTACCTTCCTCAGATAAGTAAACCTGACAGGTTAATATGGCATTATAACAAATCCGGTGAATAGGAATAATCTTATTTTTAACAAAGTTAGAGAGAACGCTTCTTCAAGCTCAAGGTGACGTTCAAGCCTGGTCACAAGCCACGAGTCATGACGACGTAAAGCGTTCACACAGTGTGCCATCATTGGTCAAATGGTGCCCTCCGATTGAACCTATTTTAAAGTGTAATTATGATGCCAGTTTCAATATGATTACGAAACAGGCTATTGGGGGATGGATTCTTCGAGATTATCGTGGCCATCCATTATACTGGGGTTCGACTTGTTTGTCACCCGTTACTTCCCCATTAATGGCTGAAACTTCTGCTCTGCTCTTCGCGGTTCAGCAGGTCCATTCGCATGGTTTTAAATTAGTTTGCTTTGAGGGAGATTGTAAGGTTCTTGTTGATACCCTAAATGGTTCGTCGATTGACATCTCTGTTGATGGTTTGTGTCAAGACATTCATTATTGGACATCTTTGTTCGATTTCACTTCCTTCGAATTTATACCTCGATCTTGTAATAATGTCGCTCATAGGTTAGCCCAAAACGGGAGTTTTCACGGTTCTAGTTCTTTTACCAGAATTCCACCCTTTTGGTTATCCAATCTCTTGTACTTTGATACAGCTTGAGTATTAATATATTGATTTTCGTTGAAAAAAAAAAAGTTAAATATGTTTTAAATTTTGTACTTTATGAAAAAAATGAAGCACGGGTCATAATATAATTAATAATTATACACGTAACAAATTTTGTATTTATATATAGTTAGATCTTCCATAAACATTTCATAATTCATCATATATCTTCCATAAATATTCAAAATAATATTTTTGACTGCAAATACTAAATGTTAACTTATCATCATTTATTATATAATCATTTGTTTTTATAGTTCACATGAATTAGTATTTAAATATCATATTTAAATTTAAAATTGGTTTAATAAATATTTTCTTTCAAAATCTTTATAACGATAAAAAATAAATGAAGATAAGACTAAATCTATCGATCTTTAATTTATCTTTGTTCGTCTACATGACAGAGACAACAACAGAGAAAGAGAGACATAATCCAAAGCTTGTGATACTCCAGTCATAATGTATTATTGAGTTCTAGCATTATTGAATCCGTTGGAGAGTTAGGGGATATGAAAACAAATAGATAGGTAGCCCTAATAAACCCTAGCTGACCAAAAAAAAAAAAAGATAACCCTAGTAAACCTTACTTGTATAACAATCTTCTATGTTTCTTCATATTCTTGACCCTATTAAACTACCTTACTCTCTTCATCTCTCACTCCTTTCTAATCTTTTTTTTTTCAAGTTCATCTTTATTCAAACCAACTCTGTCGTAGTTTGAGTAGAAAGGGAAACAATAATAACTTGGTGAGAAGCCGAACGAGGGAAACACTTTCTTCTTATGCAAATATCGACACTTGTTGCTATTCATGTTGTAGAGACCGAGCCGATGATCACTACCCGCCAATGATACAACGTCGTTACTTGGAAACCATACGGGTTGTGCATACTTATTATGTAACGCTGAAAATTTTGTATCTTTCACTTTTATCCAAGACATTCTAATACTCTTCCCCAAAGCCCATAAATCAAATCCATTTCTTGATTCCGAAAGAGTTACATCCACACTACAAGAAAACAGGCCATTTGCGATGGAAATATACCTCGCAATTCCGTCGCAAATGGCCTTTCGCGATGGATTTGCGAGACGCACCATTCCGTCGCAAATCCCGTCTCGCAAATCAATTTTCGTTGCAAATCCCTCGCAAATTTGCGAGGGAAAAACGTGGTTGCAAATCTCGTCGCAAAATAAACCTCGCAATTTCGTCGCAAAATTGCGACGGAATTGCATGAACGCGTCGTTTATCGCAAAACAATTCATCGCAAAATCGAAGTAACATGCGGTAGTAATATTTCTTGCAAACGCGTCGCAAACCTTGCTTCGGATTTGCGACAAAACTTTGCGACGGAATTGCGTGGGTAGAGTTCGGTATTCGTCGCAATTCCCTCGCAATTTGCGACGGAATTGCGTGGGTATAGTTCTTAATGACGTCGCAATTCTCTCGCAATTTGCGAGGGAATTGCGACGAATACGATTTATAATAATTAAAAATTCATAAATTATAATTAATTTTTTTTTCAAAATTAAAATTTTATAAAAATAATTTGTTCAAATATTAAAAGAAACTAAAATTGTAGCATACATAACCGAAACTAAAATTGAACCGATGGTCTGGATCCGGTTCCGGTCCCGGTCTCGGTTCCGGTCCTACTGGTAGATGCGTCTCCATGGTCCTGATCGCGAAACATCTCTGCTAGAACCGGATCCTTTGTGGCCAAATAGTTGAACATTTGATCGAACTTCGAGATCTTCTCAGACTGAGTCACGATTAGTTGGGCCTGCGATTCAATGATGCCCTGGAGGTAGGCGGCAGACTCTGCTTCTGCTGCTCCCGATGAAGAAGAAGTACACGAGTCGATCTGCGATTGCAGAGAAAGAAACCGACTCCGTAAATTCTCCCTTTTTTACGGGAGCGACCTAAAAATTAAGAATACGTTTAATTAGTTAAAATTACAGTAAAAAATAAATATAGAACATCAATTTTCATACCTCGGTAAAGATCTTGTTCTTCACGGCGGGAGTCAAAGGGTAGATGCGCTCTCATCGCCCTCAAAATGCTGAGTCAACTCCTGCCATCTTGGAAGTGACGTCATTGTAATCCTCTCAAACTTCTTGTCGACAAAACTCCCATCTGGTCGCCTTTTTGTCTCCTCCAGGACAGCTAGCAAATCCGGGATCGAATCTCCGCGCTCCTTTGCCTTGATTTGTTTTTTTATAAAATATCACAATAAAATTTAATTAATAATTAGAATTTAATTAATTAAAATAAATAAAAAACTTACGATTTTCCATGCGCGGGCAATGTAGGAAAGATGTCCAGACCGATGCTTGGGATACCCGTCCCATCAGGATCAGCGTACCGGGCCGCCGACTGTTTAGCGCTCTTGATCTCGCTCGCCGCGATCCTGCCAATACGCCACAAGGCCTGCCAGATAGTTGGATCAAACCACCTAGCATCGCAAGGTCGCCTTCTTCTTCACTCTTTTCTTCCACCGTCCCACCTGGTCGGGCCATGCGTTTCCTTCAACTTCCCCTCAAAACTCCTTTCGCGACCTTGCTCGTAATACTGTACTCCCAATGATAGGTTTGCCTACATAAAAAAAAAATTTATCATGAAAAATTCAAACAATAAGTGATATAAATTATAAAAATAATTAATTTTAAAATTTAAAAAACTTACAGCAAAAGTTTGAAAACCACCGTCTTTTGACATGGTCCGGGGTTTGCCTCCAATTGGCAATGAGGCTCTTTGAAATCTCTTTCAAAGATCGATCGGATCGAAGCGGCCACGGCATCCGTCTTGATCAAACTGAAATGTAAAAATAATAAAAACAAATAATATGACTTTATTTGTTTTTAAAAACTTAAAATTAAATTAATAAAATAAAAAAAAACTTTACCAATACGTATTATCAGGACGTCTTGGATCAAGGCGGGAAGAAAGGTCTGATGATCGGAAGCCTCAAGGATCGCCTTAACGACAAGTATCATTGTCGTTATCATGAGTGTGCCACCGGTGGGGGATCTGAGAATGCGGGTGGAGCGGTGTGAATAAGTAATGACTCCCAGGGTTGTCGGTCCTGTCCCGTCTGAAAGTGAAACTCGTCCGAGGAGGTTTCTTGGAAACAGGCGTGCCACTCCTCGAGACGAGTCACTCCTCCGAGGCTGCCACCCTCGAAGATAACGAGAATACTCTGTTATTAACTCCAGACATTGAAAAAAACAAATTTAAAAACTTAGTAAAATAATTACAACGCATATCATATTAAACTTTATAAATTTTAAAAATTCAATTACTAAATAATTATAAAATTACAAAACCTAAAAACTAAAATTTTATAAATTCTAAAAAGAAAACTAACTAAAAGAAAAAACTAACTATCTAACATTTAATAAAAACTACCATTTACAATTTTCACTAATTATTAAAAAAAATAATTATAAAATTATTACCCTAATCTAATAAATTTCTAAATTCTAACAAAAGCCTAATTCTAAAAACAAAACGAAATTAAATCTAAACAAATCTAAATCTAATAACTACAAAACCTAATTCTAAAAAACAAAACTAATTAAATTACAAAACCTAACTTAATCTAAACAAAACTAATCTAAAAAATTAATTATAAAATTAATTTAACCTATAAAATCTAAAAATTTCTAAAATTCTACAAAACCTAATTCTAAAAACAAACAAATTAAAATCTAACAAACTCAAATCTAAAACTAACAAAACCTAATTCTAAAAACAAAACTAACTAAATTACAAAACCTAACCTAAATCTAACAAAACTAATCTAAAAAATAATTATAAAATTAATTAACTAAAATCTAATAAATTTCTAAATTCTAAACAAAAACCTAATTCTAAAAATAAACAAATTTAATCTAACAAAATCTAAATCTAACAAATCTAAATCTAAAACTAACAAAACCTAATTCAAAAACAAAACATAAACTAAATTACAAACCTAACCTAAATCTAACAAAAATCTAATCTAAAAAAATTAATTATAACAACTCAAACTCAAAATCTACAAATCTAACAAATCTAAACAAATCTACAACTAATAAAATCTAACAAACTAAAAATCAAACTAATCTAGACAAAATAACTAAACTGATTCTTAACAAAACTTATCTAACAAAATCTAAACTCATAATATCAAAACTAAACTATCTAACAAAATCAAACTCAAAAATCTAAACAAAATCAAACTCAAATATCAACTTAAACTGATCTAAACTAAATCAACTCAAAAATTCTAATTACCATTGGTTTGTTTGCAGATATCGGTCGGCTGGCAGAAGCGAGAGAGGAGAGATCGCATTGTGAGAGGGAGGAGAGAGGAGATCTCGCCGGCGGCTCGCTCGGCTGGAGAAGGAGGAGAGGAAATCGCAGGCGATCGGCGAGGAGAAGAAAGAAGGAGAAGAAAAGAAAAGGAAAGAAGAAGATCGCGACTTTATTCTGTTTTTTCCCGATCCATCGGCATTTCATCGCAAATCCCTCGCAAATTAGGGTGTTCAGCATTTACCAATTGCGATGGATTTGCGAGCGAAAGCGTTACCANTAACAAATCTAACAAACCTAAAAATCTAACAAAACCAAAAAATCTAACAAATCTAACAAATTAAAAGTGTTACATTTGTTTAATTTGCAGATTTGGTCGGCTGGAGAAGGAGAGAAGAGAGATCGGCAGCTGGAGAGGGAAAGAAGAGAGATCCGCGGCTCGGTCGGCTGGAGAGGAGGAGAAGGAGATCGGCGGCGATCGGAGAAGAAATTAGAGGAAGAAGAAAAAGAAAAGGAAGAAGAAGGTCGTGGCTTTATTTTGTTTTTTCACTCCTTCACAATTCCGTCGCAAACTTCAAGCAAATTAGGGTTTCGAATTACCAATTTTCGATGGATTTGCGAAGAAACTTAACAGGCCTCGCAATTCCATCGCAAACCGAAATATTTCAAAAGATTGAAAAAAATTCGGATCGCGGTTAAACCAATATAAGATCTAGAGCCGCAATTCCCTCGCAAATTAGCGACGGAATTGCGTCAATTTTTAGGTATTTCCTCGCAAATCCTTCACAATATTGCAACAGACTTGCGCTGAACAAGACGTTTCCCTCGCAATTCCGTCGCAAATTTGGTAAAATTTGATTAAAAAAAACTTTATCTTTAATTTAGAAAAATAATCGTTTCAATTTGTTTTGGGATATGTTTGGATGCAAATTCATTACTAGTTGAGCTATTGGACTTTGTAACTTTTGTATCTAGTTACGGTTCTTGTTACCATAACTTTTGGATCTAGTTACGGTTCTTGTATCTTGGGGAAGGTTTGTTGAGAGAAGTGTTGCTTATCAACCTTGGATATGTTTGGATGCAAATTCATTACTAGTTGAGCTATTGGACTTTGTAACTTTTGTTTTAAGTTACGGTTCTTGTTACCATATTTTTTGTATCTAGTTATGGTTCTTGTATCTTCGGTAAGGTTTGTTGAGAGAAGTGTTGCTTATCAACCTTGGATATGGACTGCAGGCAAATGAGGCATCACCAAATCTTTAACATCGCAATCAACCACAAAATGTATTTTGGATCATACTTAATCATCGATAACCATCTTGTGGGGCTAACATCTTGAATGAGTGTTGAATATTCATCGATTGCTGAATTTTCAAATTAATTCCAAGCAATTCCCTAGCAAATTGCGAGAAAGTTGCATGGAATTAGACGCTTTCCTCGCAATTCCCTCATAAATTTGTGAGGGAATTGCGATGATTTGCGGTATTTCATCGCAAATTTCTTGCAAATTGCGACCGAAGTGCATTGAACTAAAGTGATCCCTTGCAACTTCGTCGCAAATTTGGTTAAATTTGATTAAAAAAAAACTTTATTTAAAATCGAAATTGCTTCAAAACATGAAAAATTTAATCAGATTCTTTTTCAGATTCATTGGAGTGTTCACTATGATCAGTGCCTTCTTCATCATCAGTCTCTTCGAACTCGTCAGATTCTTCATCTTCCTTCGTCTCATCAACTATTATGTCTTCCTCTTCTCTGGTTTCTGGATCAATATGTAAGATATTCTTGGTTGATTCGATTGCTACAAAGACTTCTGGTGATCTTTTATGTTGCATAGCCACATCATCAACTTCCCCGACTATACGACCTCTCGGATTCACTTTTATCACTGATAACCACGTCTCCCGCATTTGCCTTTTCCGAGGGTAAGGAATATAACACACTTGTTCTGCTTGACATGCTAGGATAAAAGGCTCGAAGTTAGAAAATTTTTTGTTTGCATTGACATCGGTTACCCCTAATGTGTTTGTGCGGACGCCTCGACCGACCGTTGGATCGTACCAATGACATTTGAATAAAATGCATTTCAACCCAATAATTCCA
>SMJT01000032.1:1540655-1610805 GCA_004349715.1 Crucihimalaya himalaica | reverse complement strand
CGGAACGCCAAATCAACCCAAATTATCCAGAAGTCTTTCTTATTTTTTCGAGATAACTCCAAAACGTTTTTGATTAGCTATTTAATTAGGTTTTACAACTTCCAGAGAAAACCTTGTGATTTCTAGAGATAGAGATTTTCTGCACATTGAGTTTTTGGAAGAAAATTCTAGAACCGTCTTTGTATTGTTTACTCTATTTCATTATTTTATATTTTATATGATATCTATTCTATTCATGATGTTTATTGCATTCACCATGTATGAGTAGATTCCCCTGTTAGGATTAGGGTTACTTAAAGGTTATTTTGATATGAATTATTAGATCTGATATCTTCTCTTCCGGTTCTATCGCAGGTTCATTCAGGATTTCTCTAAGCTAGCCCGCCCGCTTACTGCTCTGCTGTGCAAGGATGTCACATTTGATTTTACACCAGAATGCCTTGCTGCGTTTGAGATGATCAAGAAGGCATTGGTTTCTGCTCCTATTGTTCAACCACCAGATTGGAGCCTTCCTTTTGAGGTCATGTGTGATGCTAGTGACTATGCAGTTGGATCTGTTTTGGGACAGAGGAAAGACTATAAGCTCCATGTGATCTATTATGCCAGCAGAACGCTGGATGACGCTCAAAGGAACTACATCACCACTGAGAAGGAATTGCTTGTTGTCGTGTTCTCTTTTGAGAAATTTTGTTCCTATCTGATAGGAAGGAAGGTGATTGTGCACACTGATCATGCCGCTCTTCGATATCTACTGCAGAATAAGGATATGAAACCTCGTTTATGTCGATGGGTTTTGCTGCTCCAAGGTTTTGACATAGAAATCAAGGACAAGAAAGGAGTAGAGAATGGAGTCGCAGATCATCTCTCGCGTATGAGGATCAGTGAAGAGGTTCTCATTGATGATTCTTTGCCTGAGGAGAAGATAAACTTCATTGACACTGATTCTGCTTTCAGTCTGTCGCTGAAAAAGACGAGCATCGATCGATACAATGGGAGTATCAATCGATACCCTCACGCGTGGTTGCCTTCAGTTCACAATTCCAACATCGATCGATACCCTCACTGTATCGATCGATACCAGAGACTTTCCATCACCGATTCCTCTACAGATCACTCTGAATTTGAGGAATCTTTGGCAATCACTTCTCCTGCTGAACCTTGGTATGCCGACATCGCCAATTACCTTGCTGCTGATCTCGAACCAAAGCACTTAAAGAAGTATGTGAAGAAGAAGTTCATGAGAGATGTCAGACGTTACTTCTGGGATGAGCCATAATTGTACAAGCACTGTTCTAATGGGATTTACAGAAGGTGTATAGCTGAGTCTGAGGTGCCGGAAATCCTGTTTCATTGCCATGGTTCTGAGTATGCTGGGCACTTTGCTACATTCAAGACGGTCTCTAAGGTTCTTTAAGCCGGTTTCTGGTGGCCCACGATGTTTAAGGATGCTCACACTTTCGTTTCCCGCTGTGATGTATGTCAGAGAAGAGGGAAGATCAGCAAGCGTCATGAGATGCCACAGAACTTCATCCTAGAGGTTGAGGTTTTTGATTGCTGGGGTATTGATTTCATGGGACCATTCCCCCCATCGAGACAGAACCGCTACATCTTAGTCGCCATCGACTATGTCTCTAAGTGGGTAGAGGCAACTGCTAGTCCTACCAACGATTCTGCCGTGGTCCTGAAGCTGTTCAAGACCATCATCGTCCCATGATTTGGAGTACCCAGAGTTGTCATCAGTGATGGGGGTACTCACTTCATCAACAAGATCTTCGAGAAGCTGCTGAGGAAGTATGGTGTACACCACCGCGTTGCCACGCCATATCATCCTCAGACCAGTGGACAAGTAGAGGTCTCCAACAGACAGATCAAAGAGATCCTGGAGAAGACAGTTGGTGTTACACGGAAGGATTGGGCGCTGAAACTAGACGACGCTCTTTGGGCCTACAGAACAGCGTTCAAGATGCCACTCGGGACAACACCTTTCCATTTGCTGTATGGAAAGGCATGCCATCTTCCTGTTGAGATAGAGCACAAAGCAGCCTAGGCTACAAAACTGCTGAATTTCGACATCAAGTCTGCTGCACAAAGACGACTGGTTCAGTTAAATGAGTTGGATGAAATCAGACACTCCGCCTATGAGAATTCCAAGCTGTACAAGGAACGGACCAAGGCTTATCATGACAAGAAGATCCTTTCCCGACACTTTGAACCGAATGACCAGGTACTTCTGTACAACTCTCGTTTGCAATTGTTTCCTGGGAAATTGCGTTCTCGTTGGTCAGGTCCCTTCACAATCAAAGAGGTCCGCCCTCACGGAGCTGTAGTGTTGCTGAATGCTGAAGGCAAGGAGTTCACTGTCAATGGACACAGGGTGAAACACTATTGGGCGAAAGCCACCATTCCAGATGGCCACATTGTCCCTCTGGCTGAGCCACCGGCTGCCTGACTGCCCTCCATGTCAAGCTAATGACATTAAACAAGCGCTTAGTAGGAGGCAACCCACTGGTGAGTTTGTACATAGTCTTTATTTCGATTTGTTAGTTTTATTTTTGTGTTGTGTTTTCACGTGGAACCAGGTCCAGACGACGAGCATCGATCGATACCCCTTGGGAGTTGTGCTATACGCTGAGCGTCGATCGATGCCACTTACGGTATCGATCGATACTCAGCACCCAAGTAAGTTTTTCTATAAAACCCTCGGATCTTTTGCTAAATCTCTCAAAAATCACTTCCATCGCTCGACGCCGCCCTTGTTTCCTCTCCCCCTCTCACATCTTTTTCGATTCTCCATCGTTTTCTTCGATTTCAAATCATATTCCACTCAGATTTTTGATTGCATTGTCATCCCATTCATCATACATTCGATCTTCACGGTAATGCACTCGATTTCACCCTTTTAGATTTGTTGGCAGATTCGTTTTGGGGTTTCCTTTGTTGTGAAGCTTTGGTTTTGTCTCTTGTCATCATTAGCTATAGGTGAATGAAATTGCCATATTAGGATGAGAATGGATCTGATAGGGATGGAGTAGACTTAGGATTTTGAATTTAGGGTGATGGAATGGAAATTGGATACCATCTGTGATGAGTTTTTGCGATTATGTCTCGAGCATCGATCGATACCCGACCTTTAACAAGATGGATTTTACGATGCATTATGTCATGACTTTGTGTCTCATTTTCGAGCATCGATCGATACCCCTTGGTATCGATCGATGCCTGCACTCACTGGACGTAGGAGCTATTCTAACTTCTGTTTTCATTTTGAATTGTCTTAGATGGCTCCCCGCAAGAGGACACGACAGGATGACGCTTCCAGTTCCAACCCCCCATGCTGCAATTATGATCTCCAAGACGAGGTGGAGGCATTCCATGAGTCACAGTGGCACGCCGGAGTCATCACCGCCATTTCTTACCGGCGATCGCTACAGGGTCCTGAAGGGAGGTTTCACAGAGGACACTGGCCGTCAGAGCTTCATTGACGCTCACATCAGTAATCTGAAGCCTGCACCACGACGTTCTCCTTCTCCATCTGCCCCTGCCCCTGTTGCTAGGCCTCCCTGGCCTAAGTTCTCTTGATGATATTTCAGGTATCTCACCAGATCTGTGCATGCATCGGATTCATCTGGAGGACGAGTCGAAGGCTTCAATAGAGCATCAGAGGCGACTTAACCCGAATCTGAAGGAAGTGGTTAAGAAAGAGATCTTGAAACTGCTGGAAGCAGGAGTCATCTATGCTATTTCTGACAGCAGTTGGGTCAGTCCGGTTCACGTTGTTCCTAAGAAGGGAGGATTCACAGTGGTTAAGAATGAGAACGATGAGCTGGTTCTGACAAGAACAATCACTGGGCATCGAATGTGTATAGATTACAGAAACTGAATGCTGCGACAAGGAAGGATCACTTCCCATTGCCCTTCATTGATCAGATGCTGGAAAGACTGGCTAGTCATCCTTACTATTGCTTCTTGGATGGCTACTCAGGTTTCTTCCAGATCCCGATACATCCGGATGATCAGGAGAAGACAACTTTCACTTGTCCCTACGGCACATTTGCCTACAGGAGAATGCCGTTTGGGTTATGCAATGCTCCAGCTACATTCCAGAGATGCATGATGTCCATTTTCTCAGATATGATCGAGGAGTTCATGGAGGTATTCATGGATGACTTTTCTGTCTATGGATCTTTGTTTAAGGGATGTCTGGATAATCTGTGCAAGGTACTTCAGCATTGTGAGGAGAAGCATCTAGTTCTGAACTGGGAGAAGTGCCACTTTATGGTCCAAGACAGCATCGTTCTGGGACATAAGGTCTCTAAAGCTGGGATTGAGGTTGATAAGGCGAAGATTCAGGTCATGACAAGCCTCCTGCTGCCTACATCAGTGTAGGATATTCGGAGTTTCCTTGGCCATGCCAGGTTCTATCGCAGGTTCATTCAGGATTTCTCTAAGCTAGCCCGCCCGCTTACTGCTCTGCTGTGCAAGGATGTCACATTTGATTTTACACCAGAATGCCTTGCTGCGTTTGAGATGATCAAGAAGGCATTGGTTTCTGCTCCTATTGTTCAACCACCAGATTGGAGCCTTCCTTTTGAGGTCATGTGTGATGCAAGTGACTATGCAGTTGGATCTGTTTTGGGACAGAGGAAAGACCAGAAGCTCCATGTGATCTATTATGCCAGCAGAACGCTGGATGACGCCCAAAGGAACTACAGCACCACTGAGAAGGAATTGCTTGTTGTCGTGTTCTCTTTTGAGAAATTTTGTTCCTATCTGATAGGAAGGAAGGTGATTGTGCACACTGATCATGCCGCTCTTCGATATCTACTGCAGAATAAGGATATGAAACCTCGTTTATGTCGATGGGTTTTGCTGCTCCAAGGTTTTGACATAGAAATCAAGGACAAGAAAGGAGTAGAGAATGGAGTCGCAGATCATCTCTCGCGTATGAGGATCAGTGAAGAGGTTCTCATTGATGATTCTTTGCCTGAGGAGAAGATAAACTTCATTGACACTGATTCTGCTTTCAGTCTGTCGCTGAAAAAGACGAGCATCGATCGATACAATGGGAGTATCAATCGATACCCTCACGCGTGGTTGCCTTCAGTTCACAATTCCAACATCGATCGATACCCTCACTGTATCGATCGATACCAGAGACCTTCCATCGCCGATTCCTCTACAGATAACTCTGAATTTGAGAAATCGCCAATTACCTTGGTATGCCGACATCGCCAATTACCTTGCTGCTGATCTCGAACCAAAGCACTTAAAGAAGTATGTGAAGAAGAAGTTCATGAGAGATGTCAGACGTTACTTCTGGGATGAGCCATAATTGTACAAGCACTGTTCTAATGGGATTTACAGAAGGTGTATAGCTGAGTCTGAGGTGCCGGAAATCCTGTTTCATTGCCATGGTTCTGAGTATGCTGGGCACTTTGCTACATTCAAGACGGTCTCTAAGGTTCTTTAAGCCGGTTTCTGGTGGCCCACGATGTTTAAGGATGCTCACACTTTCGTTTCCCGCTGTGATGTATGTCAGAGAAGAGGGAAGATCAGCAAGCGTCATGAGATGCCACAGAACTTCATCCTAGAGGTTGAGGTTTTTGATTGCTGGGGTATTGATTTCATGGGACCATTCCCCCCATCGAGACAGAACCGCTACATCTTAGTCGCCATCGACTATGTCTCTAAGTGGGTAGAGGCAACTGCTAGTCCTACCAACGATTCTGCCGTGGTCCTGAAGCTGTTCAAGACCATCATCGTCCCATGATTTGGAGTACCCAGAGTTGTCATCAGTGATGGGGGTACTCACTTCATCAACAAGATCTTCGAGAAGCTGCTGAGGAAGTATGGTGTACACCACCGCGTTGCCACGCCATATCATCCTCAGACCAGTGGACAAGTAGAGGTCTCCAACAGACAGATCAAAGAGATCCTGGAGAAGACAGTTGGTGTTACACGGAAGGATTGGGCGCTGAAACTAGACGACGCTCTTTGGGCCTACAGAACAGCGTTCAAGATGCCACTCGGGACAACACCTTTCCATTTGCTGTATGGAAAGGCATGCCATCTTCCTGTTGAGATAGAGCACAAAGCAGCCTAGGCTACAAAACTGCTGAATTTCGACATCAAGTCTGCTGCACAAAGACGACTGGTTCAGTTAAATGAGTTGGATGAAATCAGACACTCCGCCTATGAGAATTCCAAGCTGTACAAGGAACGGACCAAGGCTTATCATGACAAGAAGATCCTTTCCCGACACTTTGAACCGAATGACCAGGTACTTCTGTACAACTCTCGTTTGCAATTGTTTCCTGGGAAATTGCGTTCTCGTTGGTCAGGTCCCTTCACAATCAAAGAGGTCCGCCCTCACGGAGCTGTAGTGTTGCTGAATGCTGAAGGCAAGGAGTTCACTGTCAATGGACACAGGGTGAAACACTATTGGGCGAAAGCCACCATTCCAGATGGCCACATTGTCCCTCTGGCTGAGCCACCGGCTGCCTGACTGCCCTCCATGTCAAGCTAATGACATTAAACAAGCGCTTAGTAGGAGGCAACCCACTGGTGAGTTTGTACATAGTCTTTATTTCGATTTGTTAGTTTTATTTTTGTGTTGTGTTTTCACGTGGAACCAGGTCCAGACGACGAGCATCGATCGATACCCCTTGGTATCGATCGATTTCATTAGCTGAAATAGAGTTGTTCTATACGCTGAGCATCGATCGATGCCACTTACGGTATCGATCGATACTCAGCACCCAAGTAAGTTTTTCTATAAAACCCTCGGATCTTTTGCTAAATCTCTCAAAAATCACTTCCATCGCTCGACGCCGCCCTTGTTTCCTCTCCCCCTCTCACATCTTTTTCGATTCTCCATCGTTTTCTTCGATTTCAAATCATATTCCACTCAGATTTTTGATTGCATTGTCATCCCATTCATCATACTTTCGATCTTCATGGTAATGCACTCGATTTCACCCTTTTAGATTTGTTGGCAGATTCGTTTTGGGGTTTCCTTTGTTGTGAAGCTTTGGTTCTGTTTCTTGTCATCATTAGCTATAGGTGAATGAAATTGCCATATTAGGATGAGAATGGATCTGATAGGGATGGAGTAGACTTAGGATTTTGAATTTAGGGTGATGGAATGGAAATTGGATACCATCTGTGATGAGTTTTTGCGATTATGTCTCGAGCATCGATCGATACCCGACCTTTAACAAGATGGATTTTACGATGCATTATGTCATGACTTTGTGTCTCATTTTCGAGCATCGATCGATACCCCTTGGTATCGATCGATGCCTGCACTCACTGGACGTAGGAGCTATTCTAACTTCTGTTTTCATTTTGAATTGTCTTAGATGGCTCCCCGCAAGAGGACACGACAGGATGACGCTTCCAGTTCCAACCCCCCATGCTGCAATTATGATCTCCAAGACGAGGTGGAGGCATTCCATGAGTCACAGTGGCACGCCGGAGTCATCACCGCCATTTCTTACCGGCGATCGCTACAGGGTCCTGAAGGGAGGTTTCACAGAGGACACTGGCCGTCAGAGCTTCATTGACGCTCACATCAGTAATCTGAAGCCTGCACCACGACGTTCTCCTTCTCCATCTGCCCCTGCCCCTGTTGCTAGGCCTCCCTGGCCTAAGTAGGAGGGGAAGAGAATCGTTCCACGACGCGTTTGGGAAGAGTTGCCCAAGGATGTGACTGAGAGTGAGGCTTGCGTTTACAGGCCCATAGCTGAGGAGTGGGATGACTATGACACTCTGTTCTACAACGAGTGGCTACGTGTTGTCATCCTGCCTACGCGCTTCATCGATCCTCTCACCATGCGTCGTCTCGGAATCGACCTTGATCTTTCTGCCATGCTCAACAAGATTGGATTGGGCACTCTTTACTCACGGCAGTATGACCTCTACCCAGACCTCGTGCGTCAGTTCCTCGCCACAGCTCGAGTGTATTACAGAGACGAGGTCCACCGCACCGCTTCAAAGGGCACGTTGACTTTCCTGATCAGAGGGGTTCGCTACAGGCTGCATATCCCTGACCTCTGCGCTATCTACGGTTTCGACCCTTATCCTCAGCAGATAGCTCTCCCTTCCAAGTTTCAGGATCTGCAGAACTTTTGGCGACACATCGGTCTTGGCGCCTACAGCTCCAAGAATTCTACCCAGATTGATATCTGCCACCCGACTCTTCGTTGCATTGCCCGCATTCTGAGCTCCACCTTACTCTGCAAGATGGAGCTGAACAAGCTGAGGATTTCAGAGCTGATGCTATTATACAAGGCAGTTGGTGACATAATTCCTGAGGATAGGTTTGAGTGGCCCGAGTTGAACCTCGAGGTCAACATTGGCGCCCTGTTTGCACACCACTTGGTCTCTCTGAAGACCAAGCCCTTCTCTAGCCGCAACTATGCCACCGCGCGAAAGACGGAGTCAGTTGGCAGCCTTCTCACCCCTATTTTCGAACACTTTGGCATCTCCACTGCAGCATGCTCGATCGTCACTACTCGTTCACTCATGGATGAGCAGCATATGCGTTGGTTGAAGGCCACTCACCGCTGGTGCCTGCCTACGACAGATGGAGAGCTCTTTGTGCAGCTCCCTAACCGCGCTCTCACCTCCATTGGCACTCACTCTTCTCGACTGCACTTTGATCCAGACTCGAGTCTGCTTTCGGTCGCCCCTTCCGCTCGTGTCCGCGCACCACGCCAGCTTCCGTCCACTCCTGTAGCTGCTGCTGAGACACCAGCCGCTGACTCTGCTGGGAGTCAGCCTCGCCGTTCACAGCGTCGCCAGACGTCTGCTCCTGCTCCTTCATTTCCTCCACCACCAGAGTTATCGATGGAGACAGCTACCTTTCAGAGGTACGTCGTGGAGAGTCTTCAAAGCATTTGGTCCGCTGTCTCTCGCTGCCGCTGCATGTCGTCCACTGACGCTGACCACTCCACTCCTGGCCCTTCGACCCGCTACCCCATCTCTGAGTCCGATTCTGATGAGGATTCAGACTAGTTTCTGTTCCTGGGATTCACATTTTCCTTTCCCTTCTTTTCTTTTGTTTTGCTTTCTTTTCTGAACTTGTCAAATCTCATTGTCAGTACTTATTGGAACTTATGGCTATCTATTATTCTGTTGCTTCTAACTGTGCTCTCTGATCTGACAGTTACTTCACCTAACTCTTGGCTTCAGTAGACACTATCTCGAGTTTCAAGAATCCAACATAGACCTTGGCATCGATCGATACTCCTCAGTATCGATCAATACCCATTACCTTCCCACGGTATTGTTGCGCTTACTTACAGCCATTTTGTTCATGTGCTTTCTTTTGCTTCCTCTAGGCTAAATAACACTGGGGACAGTGTTGTTTAAGTCTGGGGGAGGTGATTACTGACATTGTGTTTGTTTTTCTTAGAGTCAGTCCCTTTTTGAGTCTTTTTGAGTCAAATTTTTTATTTATTTTTGTTTTATTGAGTTAAACTTGTTGGAGATTATGAACCTTTGCTTGATGTCATTGTCCTGACTTTGTTTTTGAGTAACCATTGTCACAGAACCAGTCCTAAGATCGACTAATGAAAAATCCAAAGGCTAACCAGTTGACCAGGAAACACCCATGTCTCCAGCAAATTTCTTCTGAATCCTGAGCCAATTTTGCACTTCACTCCTGAGGTTGGTATTCACTGAACTTGATTCATCATTCATATCTGGCAAAGGAACCCATGCGTTTGATAAAATGGTAGATCTCTCCCCTGACACATAATGATACATAAAATGCATAAAAGATGAGATGATTTACGCCGAGTAGAGGGCTAGGAAGACTTCCTGTGATCCCATTGTTCTACTTGGATAAAGAATGATCACACAAAATTCTGAAGCGAGGGGTAGGAACATTTCCTGAGACCCCATTATTCGCCTAAGACTTTTGACACTTTGAGAGGGGAGAACCGGGGATTAGGTGGCCATCACCATCAATACTCGCGTCTCGAACCTTGATTTGTGTATGCGAAGCTTAATTAAATCAGAAACATAAAAAGAGATAAGTCTGGGGGAGAGGAAATCAATACCAAAGTATAAAATCTGGGTGGTTCCTTAGTCATGATATCGCATGAGGAAGAATCTAGAAGGTTCTTGAATATCAACATCAGTGATGAAACGACAATGAAGGATTTAGTATGATTGATGCTGTGAGATAATGAGTGGATAATGGGAAATTGCAACGGCCTAAGGAGAAGTACATGGTGGTCCGATCTGAAACTGTTTAGGTGACAATTGGGAGCTTGGAAAAAGGGTCATTACTATGTCTCAAGAAAAAGGTGAGTCTCCATGTTTTCAAACCTCTTTCTCTGTTTGGTATTCTGTTTGCTTGAGGGCAAGCAAAAACTAAGTCTGGGGGAGTTGATATATCATGGTTTTTACCCGTTTTTAGCCATGATATAAGTCCTTTTTGTTGAGTCTTTTCTTTAGTTTTAGAGTCTTTCAGGTTCTTTTGAAGTTATAGGTGCGTATGGAGCCAATTGGAGGATTTGGGGAGCTTATGAAGCAATCTGGAGTTCAAGCCGTTCGGGAACAAGCTCAGCATCGATCCACACCATTCGTTTGGAAGAACCACGACCAAAGAACCTGGCATCGATCGATACCACTTACAGCATCAGTCGATGCCAGTGACCGGAACGCAAATCAACCCAAGATTATCCAGAAGTTTTCCTTATTTTTCGAGATAACTCCAAAACGTTTTGATTAGCTATTTAATTAGGTTTTACAGCCTCCAGAAGAAAACCTTGTGATTTCTGGAGATAGAGATTTTCTGCAATTGAGTTTTTGGAGAAGAATTCTAGAACCTCTTTGTATTCTTACTCTATTTCTTTATTTTATATGATATCTATTATATTCATTATGTTTATTGCATTCACCATGTCTGAGTAGATTCCCTGTTAGGATTAGGGTTACTTAAAGGTATTTGATGAATTATTAGATCTGGATTGATTGTTAGGGAATAATCTTTAGAGCTTTTCACCTAGACTTGAGATTAATGCTGATTTTAGCCTCGCGAACTAGAATCTGATTTTAGGTTGTTTAATTGGCACGAAAGTGTGATTGATTGTCTGATCTAGTGTTTGGTGAGCAAAAGCCCTATTCACAAAGAAATTTGGTTTAGGGATTTTGTGAACAATTGAACTTGAACTTTAATGCTTGTTTAAATTCATAGAATTTGCAAAGAAATTTGGAATTCTAGGCTTAGGAATAGATAGTCTTCGCAACGAAAGTTGGTTTACTTTACATCTGTGTTTCAAGTTTGAAAGCGGAGCTTAATATATTTCCTGACAATTGATTTGATTTGATAATTCTGATTTGCCTGCAAGTTTACCTAAGCCTAGCGTTTTCCTCCACTGAATTACTACCTGTTTTCATACACCTAGAATCAAAGAAAAACCAAACCAATACGATCAAATATCAAAGAAAGTAAAGACTTAGTCTCATCGGGAAGCTGCCATCAGTTAAAAGCTAGCCGATGCAAGTTTTGGCAAAGTCTATTGACCGTTGTGTGGCTTGTAGGACTTTATCCATATTTTCATGCAAGTATTTGATATCCCTACCACATTTCTCATCACTCTCTCCACTTTCCCGTGGAGCACGGTCATAATCCTCATCGTAGTTTCCATCACTTTGCGCTAGATTCTCAACCAAGGACATCTCTTCTTCTACATCTTTTCCCAAATAGTTTCAGTTGCTTGCCATGTCGAGTATCATTCAGAACTTAGGAAGGACTCCTCTATATAGAGTACTTAGGAGTGATGCGTTAGAGAATCCGTGATGAGGGCACTTAGTAGTGTAGCCCTTAAACTGCTCCCATGTTTCGCTAAAACTTTCCCCGTTTTATGCGTGAAGCTTGAGATCTCATTCCTTAACTTGTCAGTTTTTGATGTGGGGAAGAACTTGGCTAAGAAGGCCTTCTTGCATTCATCCCAAGAGTTGATTGTGTCACTCGGAAGATTCTTCTTCCATTGATGTGCCTTATCCACAAGAGAGATTGGGAATAGGCTGTGCTTGAAAGCGTCTTCCAAAACGCTACTTATCTACACCGTGCCGTACAACATATCGAATTGGCTAGATGATCCAATGGGTCTTCCATTGGTAGACCGTGGAACTTGGAGTCTTGGACTATGTTGATTAAGCTTGCCTTGATCTCAAAATTTTTGTTTCCAACCGACGGAGGCCTAATACCATTGCGGTTCCCATGCATATTCGGTGCATCATAAGCTCCGATTACTTTAGCGGGTGTAGGTCCATGATGAGGAACTTGCTCATTGTCATCTCCTTGACCGTGTTGATTGTGGTCTTGGGATCTTGGTTCATCATACCCAACCGCTCTAGATATTCTAACAGTTCTCTTTCCCGTCTTGCTCTAGCGTTTTCTCTTTCCAACCGGTGAATGTCACCCATGAAATCGACTAAGTTAGCTTGACCGCGGCTTCACAAGTTCATACACCTAGAATCAAAGAAAAACCAAACCAAGACGATCAAATATCAAAGAAAGTAAAGACTTAGTCTCAAGTAGATTCCAAATCCTAATGGCTAATTACTATTCCCTGGCAACAGCGCCAAAAACTTGATAGAAAAATAATTCAAACACAAGTTTCAATATTTATCCCCAAATCACCCAAGTGCAAGTGAAGCGTTGTAGTAATTTAGATGTCGAACCACAAGGAATAGAATCAACGAAAATAGGAATACAAGTTTCTACTCAATATAAATAATTAAGGATAGAAGGTTTTAGTTCTACAACCTAAGTAATTCAAACAAAAGAACTAAGAAGCGAGTTAAAAAAGCTAGAACTAAACAAAGGAACTAAGCAAGACAATCAATGATGCAAACCTTAGACTAACCAAATTAGAAAGCAAACAAGGCAGGAAACTACTGATCAAAGCTGAACGATTCTTGAACTATAATTAAGCAAGCGAATCCTTGGGTAAGGTAATTGATTAAGGCAAATCTAAGCTAATCCATGATGCTTATTCAACCTTCAAATGCTAATCCTTAGGTCTTAGAACACTAAGCTAGACTAATTCACTTCCATGGCACTAATCCCTATACTAATTAAGTAATTAACAAAGATTCTCATCCGTAATCACAAGACCAATATGCATTAATATCAAGTCTAACGAACCACCTAGCACTCTAATAATCTATTCCCATAGGCTAGGAACACTAATCATTCATTAAGTTCATTCAAGCATTTTCACAAACACCTTCCATGCATGAAATCAGCTATGATCTAGACTAACTTGATCAAGGCTAATCTAATAATCTAAACCTTAAACATCATGAATCAACCTAAACCTACCCTAATCTACCATACCTGAAGATCCTAATAGAACTACTCACTAATCATGACATAAACACTAAGATCCACAAAAATTGAGTGCTTAATCATGATGAGAAATGAAATACTTAAAAAAATTCAAGATGAATATAAAGGAGGTTTGCATTCAACTAAAGAGATCATTATAATGTTCTTAGTGTTGCTAATATAATCTAAAACAAAAGCATCATCTTTAAAATTAGATAAAAAGAGTATAAATAATAGAGGGGCGAACATGGTCAACCCGGAACAAACTGGGTTTTGACCCGGTTGTTTTGTGTTTTTTGAGATTCACATCGGTCAGCATTGTAACGATAGAATGACCCCGATGAGAGCTATCGGTCATCACTTGGCCGATGGGGTGTCTCGATATAAATCCGGATCATTTTGCCAAAACTTGCATCGACCAGCTTTTAACCGATGGTAGCTTCCTGATGAGAGCCATCGATCGTCACTTGGCCGATGGAGCGTCCCGATGTGTGTCCGGGTGATCTTCTCTTCATTCTCTTGTCGTCCTTGCGGTTCTAAGTCTCCTCAAATAAACCAAGGCTAATGCATCGAAACAAATCTAAACTCCTAGAATGCAAGACTAAGTTCAAAAGCCACTCAAACCAATGCAAAATGCTCAATGACTAGTTAGGAAATGGGGTTAAAAACAAAAAAAATCACATCAAAAACTATGCAAAAGTCAGACATATCAATAGGCGAATTATCTTTCATTAATTGATGACTGTTATCAAATATGTTATTAATTATTTATATTTATATTTAGAAAAGAAACCATTAATAGGTTTTGACTCATGTTCTTCTACATGAAAAGGATGGCTCCTTAATTAGGGCCATCATCTTGGATCATATTATATATATAAAGTTTAATGAGCTTTTTCTATCTCAAAGCCAATAAGTAACTAATGCAATAACATTTCCTTCTTATATAGTAGATTAGATCTTTAAATGTTCCCGATGTGTGATTAATTATAGTTTTTACTTCAATTCTATGGCTGACATTATCATATAAGTTGGAATTAGGTTTACCAGCGTAAACCTCAAGTAATATGTAAGATTTGTTTATGTATGTTTATGTTTATGTTTAGTGTGCTTTTTGGATCTGTTTTGTAAGACTAGCTCGCAGACTCGTAGCATTGATAAGTATGGCGCCCAACATTGTATGTTATCTACACACATAGATTTATTTTCTCTCTTTTTTTTGTTGTTGTTATAATAGAGAAAACTTCGGATATTTTCGTCCTCTCTATTTAATATTCAGCAAATTGAGTAATACCCGAGTACATAAATCACTGTTTTTTTTTAATGAACAAGTTATTGTTTAATGCTATTAAAGGTTGTTCCTGAATTAATATTAAACGCAGATTTTTACTTAAATGTAAAGATGAAAATGATGATTTTTTATTATTTACGTTGCATATTGATAGCTTCTTCTTGACAAGAAAAGAACGATACAAACCTCAGTTAAATCGTTGTTATTTTACGTGTTTGTCTTCTATACGAACACATGCATGTTTTATGTGTTGGAACAGTTCTTTATTTCTATTGGTGTGCATAGATTCTTCGTGATAAAAATATAGAAGGAGACAAAAGAACAGTCTTGCCTTATTGGTCTTGTAGGGCTAAACCGGTGCAGGAAGAGTTGTAGGTGACTAAGATAGTTAAACTATTTGAAACCAAGTATTAAGAGAGATAAACTTAGTTATGATTAAGTTGATCTGCTTCTTCGCCTTCATAGGCTTCTAGGACATAGGTACTCTTAACTCGATACGATTTAGCTCGGAGTCATAGGTTTAATGCAAATAACTTATCTGTATTTTTGTTTTAAAATGTTTAGATCGTCTTTGATAGCTGGCCATTGCCTGGTCGAACCGCAAATGATGTCAAGTAAGAAACATGAACTGTGTTGTAAGATCAAGATGAAACAGAAAACATTACTTCCCATCCTACCACACCAACCCAAAAGATCGATGTTCTAAGCCTCGACCTCGATCCTTCTCACTTAACAATGATTGCAGCCCCATGCTTTGGACTTAATTTCAATTTTGTTTATGAAAATAATATGACATCATTGAGCTGTAAACAAAGATAAGGAGAAAGCTGAGCTTGTGAATAATTTGACTGATGGAGATAATATATGGTTGGGGAGTTTATTGGAGGAAATCCAAGAGGTAGAGAAGCGCTCGTGACCACTATGAGCGACTTTTTGTTTTTTATTTTATTTATTATTTTGAGAATTTGAGAATTTTTATGGCCGTTTGGTTGCATTTGTGTGTGGGTTTGCTTTTGCATTTAGTGCATTTCTGTTATTGGTATATATATATGGATTCTTAACAATAAGTTATTGGTATATACTACATTCTTTTCAGAAATATTGATTTTCTAGTTTTTTTACTTCTTTTTTTACAAAGAATAATATCATACATTCTAATTAATACATTTTTCTTTACAACATAATTAATTATTTTGAAAAATATAGTTTCACTAAAAATTGAAACAGAATTTATTCTATATTAGTGGAAGTCTCACTCATTGTGTAAATTTAAACCAATATGGTAAATTATGCAATACTATATAACTAATTTTATATATTAAATTGATTGAATTCATTTTTAGAGATTTTATTTATATATATATATATATATATATATATATATATTAAATTGATTGAATTCATTTTTACATAATTTATTTTTATTTAGTATTTATGAATTGAAATATGATAAAGCATATAAAAACTCTATGGATTTAGCTAAATAGAAATGAACTCAATAAAAAATATTTTTGATCAATTTTGAATGTATTAACAAATGCAATCGCATTACGTCATCATCACACATTTGCTTCTTTTGACATTCAAATCCAAATAGAAATGGGTTTGATGAAAATTTTGAAAAATAGAAAATGTAGTTAAAACTATACATATAAATAGATAATGATATTTTTAAGTTTTTTTAAAAGACACATGTGAGAAGTATTTTAGCTGGAAAAAGTGAGAAAGTATTTTAGAATGAAACAAAAAAATAATTTATAAAAAAATCACATGTCATCAAAGGAAAAACTATAAGAATTGACATAGTTGACTTGACATAAAAAATATGTTTACAAAATTATAAATAAAATAGAGAATTATATATTTAAGATTAAAAAGTAGATACATGTGAGAAGAAAAAGTGACTTGTGTCGGCTTTTCATGAAAGAAACCCATCTTTACTATATAAGATTGGGTTTTAAGCATTAATGAAGTAAAACGTAGTTTAGAAAAATTATTAAAAATAAATTAACATTGTATTAAATGTCTATTAATATGTGTGAAAAATCCAGAAAATAAATATTTTAGAAATAGAGAGAGTATATGGATTCTTAACAATAAAACACAACTATCAAAATAGTATGGATATCTGTAGGATTTTTTAAAGTCTTTATAACAGAATTCTTTCATATAGTTTCTGATTCTAAAACTTTTTTGCAAATTCAACAAAACCTTTTTAAATATAAAAAATCTCTCAACTCTTAAAATCAAGCTAAATTCAACTTCCACGAACATGCCTTCATAAAAAAATAAGAAGTATACTATATCAATTTTTCACCAACCATATTGTAGTATATGTGTGTGAAAGTGACCTCCATGCATTGGGTGATTGGATATAAGGTAATTAACGTGTTGTTAGATATAGTTATGTAGTAAAGTAAAATCATATAAAATATTAGGTGATCAGATTAAAAATAAATCACTCAAAAAATTGCTAATATTGGTGCAGTAAATTGTAAATTTACCCCCTGTCCAATTTAGATTCTTTAGCTAATCAAAGAAAATTTTGGTCATCTAAATAAATATTCTCCAGTATGGTCTTTTTGTAGAAAGTGTTCCCTAAAGTGACAACGTATATTTTTGAGTAGTTAGCCTTTATACATGATTTAGGTGAAAACTTATGGAGTATTAAGATCATCTTTATTTTATTGATAGTCTCTCGAGACTTCATAATACAAAAACAAAAGATAATTGAAAAGTAACAAAAATAATAAGGAGAATCTCTCAAATGAAATACTTTGAGAGACTTTTAAACAACATGACTCACTATGAATGATTCAATATATTTAGAAAAATTAAAACTTAATTATATAATTATATTCTACTAAAATATTAATATTATATGGTTGAGAAACTCTTTTCTATAGATTCATAGGTATGTGCACATTAGAGCTAAAAATCATCCTCAGTTTAGAATTATGAGTAGTTGCATTGAAAAAATCAAATAAGATCTTCTTATTCCCTTAATATAATTATATGAGTAAGATTTTCTTCTGTGTATTTTCTATTTTTGGGTCAGAAAAGTACGATTTTCTTTTTGCTTAGAAAAGTATGAATAGTTTGCACTAAAAATAAGTGTCGAGTCCTATTGGTTTCAGTATGCGACAATGACTTTTGTTTGCGCAAAAAAAACATTAAAGTAGTTGTTGTCTTTCTTATAAAAAACAACAAGTCATCATCTTCTCATCATTTGTGAAGTATTTTCTCCATGCAAGAAACTCCATTTTTGAATTCTCAACTGCTCTGGAAAAATATGTTGACGTTAAATGAAAAAAGATTGACCTCTGTTGATTATGCGAACCAAAAAAACTTATTAGTGTGTCGTTTCAATTTTTTTTGAAATCGTTGATATTTTTACCATATATAGCGTGAGGGAGTTGTCTCTGCAATGTCAAACAATTTGTCTCTGCATTGCAAGGCTTCAGACTCCCTGGCCAAGTTTAGCTATATGTATCATTATATTACATAAATATTCAATAACACTGACGAAATTTTGTCAGTTATTAATCTAAGTACTATTTTGTTAGTTATCAATCAATAATGAGTGTTAAACGTCTAATCAAATTTACACTATATAAGATTAACACAAAATAGATGGTTGAAACAAATATATACATGCCAAGAATTCCGAAATAAAAATTGAGTACAAAAATTTGACATTAATTCTTCTAGCAAATTATGACTAATAATTCGGTTTTCATATTTTAAATTTAACATTATAATTCAAATAAAACTGTACACATCGAATATGATTGAAATCAACGACAAAAACGGTAGTATGACGAGCAAAGGCGATTAAAATATTTTAGAAGAAGGTATAACATGCAAGACTAACGATCACATGATAGATAAAACGATCACTTATGAGTTATGGATTGTATGTAGAATATATTACCAAAATATATATATGAAACTTTTGACTCCAATAGAAATTTAAGAATTTAGTAACTAATTTTTGCGAACTAATATAGTATCTTTTTGTTAATTATGAAAAACTGAATAATAAAATGAAAACTTCAATGATTTCAAAAACCTTTATTTGGCAAGTAATAGTAACTTTTTTCGGTTGAACTATAAATGCATGGGACCAAAAAAAAAATGCATGGAAACTTTCGCCAATTTTTGTATTTTTGTTCATCCATCCTCTTAATAGAACCTTTTGGCGTTTATAAGTAATGGACCATTCGGTTTGTCATGTATCAATTTACCTCTGTGACATAGATACGTGTATAGTGAATCAATGAAACAATAGAGATATAACATGCGGAAACGTCTATATCTCTTTAGTTGGACATCCCAACTTGCTCTCACCATAACCGTTGAAATTGTATTATTTAGTAATAATTCCAGAGTTTGATTAGATTCTGAATGTATTTATGTGTAAAACGGTACGCCTCATGGGTTTTGCTAAGAAAAGGACTTGTGATTGAAAGAATAAAACGTGTGTTGCAAATAAATCCAACCAATTTCCAACACGTTCAATGTCGTATACGCAAAATAGTTAAAGAGTTAAATCAATTCTGGCACACTTTGATTCTGCATTGATTTCATACAAACCGGGCCTGGGAGGGAAGCAGGCCCAACCCATTGATAGCGGTCCTACGATAAATCATTTGTTCGACCGACGCTGTTTTGTTTCAAAAATATTAAGTAATTTATATTGGTTAATGCTTGAAGGCGGTTAGGTCATAGGTTCCGGATTTTAAAAAAAAATAAATATTAACTATTAGGCCCTTAAATATTTTGTTTACTTCCAACCCAAAAATTTTCAGGACCGGCGATATTCATATCAGCTTTAGTTATATTGAATGATGTATTTGAAGGTATTGGTCCGGTTCGATCCTCATCAGGACAATCAATTTGACAAATTTAAAACATAGTCTAAGAAAAAATATTGAACTACTAGCTAGTTACGTTATGGAAAACTTTTCCAGGAATATACAGGCCGAGCCCAACATATATGCCGGAAATGCTTTTGCACATAGTCCCAACATTTTTAAGGGTCTAAAAATTTAAACATTTTTTAAGAGTCTATATTAATTTTTAAGGATCCAACATTTGTATGTAGATTTTTTAAAGGTTAACAATGCTTAGTTGTTATAAAAGGCCCAAATTATTTTTTCAAAAATTCAAATTATATATCTGAATATTATACGTTAGCGAAAATCAACTATGACTTAGACAATGTTAGTTAACTGTTAAGTTTTGCTAACTAAAATGCTACTGTGCGTTTGACGTGGTATTTTATTAGTTCGAAACGATGAAGTTTTGTTGATGGTATATACATAGACTCAAAACGATCTTGTTTTTTTTATTTTTATATTTTTTAATTAAAATTCAATTTTATTAAATAGTTTTAAAAATGATTAAAATTGTTAAAACGACGTTGTTTTGAGTCTATGTATGCACCATGACTAAAACGACATTTTTTTTGAACCATTACCACATTAAACCTACAGTGGTGTCTTGTTATCAATGTTGGTTTCCGCTAATATTTAGTAATTCGGATATAAAATTTGAAATTTATGACGATTCGAATTGAAAAATGTATTGTATCGTAATTTGGGTATATAATTTTATTTTGAAAATGGTTCAGGTTGATTTTGAGTGCTTTCCCATAAATTTATTTATAGCAAAAACAAATGAAGCCTATTCCAACATATTTATTTAAGAGAAACAGTCATAGCTATGTTGTCATTGCAAATAACACGAAAAACTAATTCGTAACAATTTTGCTACAAATTTTTTGCAACTTTAACTTTAATTTTTTTAGTGATTCTTTTAAAATTTGCTTCAAAAATTTTTAAATAATCAAAAACGATATATTTACAGAAATATATTATAATATTTTGGTGATTCTTTTATCACATTATTTTAGATTACATTATCTAGTGCAATTATGTATATATTTGATTAATAAAGTTATGTGGTAAAATTTCTATAGGTTTTTCTTAAAATTTTACTGCATGATTCAGTCTTTCATCTATTTTTGCTTTAAGATATATTATTATATAATTTGTATAATAAATTATAAAAAGTAGGGTACTGTGAAGGACAAAATAGAGCTGTACAATTCACTTTCTAAATGTAAGAAGTAATTACACATTTTTACACCACTCAAAAAGATTATCTAAGTCATTTTCAAACTAAAATATGTAAATTTATTAAGTTCTGAAGGTACATTTTATTTCATTTTTAGTAACTACATTTTGTTTAGTTGCAATTATGAAGACTATATTATCTTTGACTAAGAAATCAAAACTCTATTTATTATTTATATATTTCCTCCATTTTAATATGACCTAAATTGGTATCTTGTAATATGCATGTTTATGTAATTTAATATTTAACTGTAAAACTTTCACTAATAAATAACAAAGTACCAATTTCAAGGAAAGCTAAAATTATTTTAATGATCGATTTATAGAAGGAAATATATCTCAACCACAACATGAATGTATAGGCACAAGTAATGTTCCTAATCTCACCTCAATTTCCATTGCTATAAACATAGCTTTCATGCTTTACAGATATATAAATTATATGAAAAAATCCACAGACACTATATCACATAATAACCATCACATAATAATCAAAAGGTTTTAACACCACCAAAATATAAAGCCAGAAACAAGTTCAAAACAAAACAAAATCACTTCACCTCAAAGGGTAACAAAGGCTCTTTCCTTTATGTTGAACTGAAACTCTCATTCTGAGAAGCGAATACTACAAGATTTTCTAACCAAAGTATCATACTTGTCAATGAATACTACATAACGATAAATTCAACATTACAAGCACAACATTAAAATTAGAATTACATAACAAGCCAGAGGTATAGAGCAATTAAAAACGGAGACTTCAAGAACAAGCAGGAAAAGATTAAGAGAAGACAGCAAGAGTGCTTCGAGTGGTATTATTAGCCGATGTGTAGCTTATCTCTAAGGTGTGATGTGTAACATAAGGTTATGTGTATTATTTGAAATGTTGTGATTGACTAATGATTTTAAATGATGTATCAGTTGGAGAAAATTTTAAAAAGATGATGTGTCATACACAAGATATCTATTGTATTGATTTTAAATATGTGATTGTAATATTACTAACTAATATAATCCCAATACCAATTAAAAGAAATTAACTATAGAACTTGCAACTAGTACACATATTTAATTTTTCCCAGTGCAGAATCTTACCTAATCTTATATATTAAAGGAAAGTCAAAAATGCCCATATTCATCTTTAGTATGGTTGATTACCACTCTATCATTACTGAATTCACTTATTTAATTTTTTTTTTGTCATTTAACTTTAAAAAATATATTAAAAAAGGGATAAAATTATAATAAAATAATATTTTTAAAAATTTTGTATATATTCAGAGAAAATAATTACATAATTTTTTATTTAAATTTTTTTAAAAATTGAAAAAAGTTGAATTACTCATTAAAAAAAAAAATTTCTAATTTTAAAAAAAAAAAAATTCAAAAATTTTGAATTACTCTTTAAATTTTTAAAAAATTTGAAAACTTTAAAAGAAACTAAGTAAAAGTTAAATAACTATAAAAAAATATTTTTAAAAAAATTCGATTATATTAAAAGAAAATAATTAATATAAAAATTAAATATATTTTTTTTTGAAAAGGTTAAACTACTCTAATTGATAATAATGGTTCCTTAAATGTCTAATTTCTATACAAAAAATGATACGATATATATGAAAGATTCTTTGATAATTTTGAATAAATCCAAATCCAAAATTAAGTTATTATTCAAATCTATATGAACTTCATTAAACAATACAAGTTTTAAGAACAGCTTTTCTCTTGCTGAATGTTTAAATATTATGCCTAAACTACATTTCAATGTTATCAGAAACGAGATTCATTGAAAGATACACGTTGTTGTCCATATTTCTTAAGTTATTATAAAATACGAATGAATAGTCAAAAACAAAACAGATATAGAAATGTGAGATATCACATCAAACACCATATGAAACAAAATGTTATCATCATATATCAATATTTTTTCCCCGCACAAGGTGAGGGTAGCTCCCTAGTAACGTATATTTATTCATTTCTTAAATAATTTTGAACCATATGATAATTAAAACAATTCTAAGTAAAAATTGTACTAAATAATATATGTATTCACATTGCCTTATATAATTTTGAGTTATACAATCATTTAAAATTTTTGGGCGAAATTCAGAATCTTGATCCAAGATGAACTTACTTTAAAATAAAAAGAATCCAGTATAGAAAATAAATTCGTAAAACAAATATTAGGTGTAAATACATATATTAAAATATCATGAGTGTTAGAATCTGGACAATTTCAACTTGCTCTCACCATAACCGTTGAAATTGTATAACTAATTCCAAAGTTAGATTAGATTTTGAACGTATCTGTGTGTATACAGTATAATTCTACGTGTATAACGGTTCGGGTTTGATACTAAATTTTCCACTACTAGATAGCGCTTTGATATCTGGTCAAAAAGACTAAAACGAAAAATTGATATATGGTATTCTGTTATTCAGATTCAAGTTTTTTTTTTCCTTTTGTTTAAATAAGTTAGGAAAAAAATTACTTTTAACTTTATTTCTACTTCCCATTTATTGGTCTTTTGGTTACGTCTCGAGAAAGATTTTAACAAAACAATCCTCCTATGAAGTATCAATTTTATAAGCAAGAAGAAACGAAGATTCTTCTGGTTGTGATTAATGGTTACGAGTGACGACTACATCGACGGTGATAACTACTTGATCAACATTATTACTCAGGTCTTGAATTTGTTTTTGTCACAAAGCTTTTCTTATTGTTGGTAATTACCACTTGATCAACATTGTTACTCTGGCCTTGAATTTGATTGGTCAAAATGCTTTTGTTTTTGATTACCGCCGCTTTGTCACGGCCATGGTCGTCTTCTTTGGAGCTGCTGGGAAAGACTAAGTCAAGGTCAACTTGAACATCCTAATTCGGTACCATGTACCAGATCAACTCTCGCCTATAAAAATCTGAGAGTAACACTTACACGAAATTACCAATATTTTAAATTATTTTTAACGATCCACATCAAGTAAATATTCATCTTTATTAATTAAACAAGTTTAACACTTAACATAGTCATACTTTAGCCACTCGTAGGATTCTGTTCACTCGTCCACGTACATCCACGTGAATCCTTGCCAGCCTTGCATGAATTATCCTTTATCTGCGAGTTTCCCACAACAACTACCATTGTTATCCCACGAATTTTGCTTCGTACTTAGTTATTCAACCAACCACCTCACATAACCAAGTACGAAAGAGAGATGTTCGGAGTTGACACCGCGCCAAACATCAATTGCGGATCTTCATTCTTGAAGACACACCGTGGACACCATCACTCTCGATCCAATTACCAAACACAATCAAGCACACCACTCGATCATCACTCCAACATCACGTGATCACCGTCCGTGAACACCAAACCACACATCCGTATACCGTCATCGACATATCCCTTTTCTTCCTCGATGATCCTCACCTTTTCCTCGACAGATCTCGATGATCCTTACTTTGTCCTTAAAAAATCTCGACGATCTTCTTTTTCCTTGACATATCTCGATGATCTTCTTTTTACCTCGATGGATCTCGACGATCCTTCCTTATCCTCGACAAATCTCGACGATCCTTCCTTTTTCTCGACAAATCTCAACGATTCCACAACAGATCTACTCTTTCCTCGAACTGCTGCGACATATCTTCGATGAATATCGACATATCTACTATTTTCCTTGACCGCTGCGACAGATCTTCGATGAATCCTTCCTTTCCACGTTAGGTCTACGGTTTCCCTCTACAGAAACTCGTAATTCACGACAATCCTTTAAGGGTTCTCGAACCCAAACCTTAGTCTCACGCATATTCTCTATCACGAACATTAATTCCTCGTTGATCCTCACAATCTCTTGAGGATCCACGATAGAAACTTCTCCAAAATCGCACCTAGGATTTCTTTCCTTTTCTCGAGTTTTCTTAGGTGTGGCAACTAGGGTTATTCATCCCGTCCCTATAGAATAATCGACTTCCACTATTTATATCGTTAGGGTTTTGCATAAACCCTAATAACTCAGTTATTCAATCGATCTTTGGTTGGGCCGGTCCATCGAGCCTCAATCCTGACACTTAGTCCATCAATCTTTAACATTGGTCCAACATTCTTCGAAGTCTACCTATGAATTCTGGACGTCGGCCCATGAATCCTTGACGTCGGCCCATGAATCCTCGACACATATGCGGATCCAATGTTATCCAAAGTGGTTCCTAGACAATTTTTCGATTCGATCCGAACCTTATCTGATTTTATTGGAGATTTCTTATTTCTTTCATACGTTATCCACTTTGTCTGAACGTTATCCGATCCTGTCCGATCTTTTCCTTTTCTGTCCGAACATATCATGTCCGAACACTAGTTCCCTCGACCATTCAACGCGAAATTATCGGAAATGAGCTTCCAGACTCATCTTTCCTCGGACATCTGGATTTCCTTAGACCATTTAACCTTATCCTTGATCATTCTTCGCATTCCAACGCTGATCCTTGGACCATCCTTGTTGGACGTCGAGGATCCTCGATGATCCTCGACAGAATCATCGGACGCGGGTGTTACAACTCTCCCTCACTTAGAATGAATTCGTCCTCGAATTCAACTGTTGGAATCCATTCCAAACCTTAACATTTCAATAACTTACTTAACCATTGCCTTTTTACATGGTTTCATTACCATTGCTTGCAATCTTAGTCAAGATTCAATCATAATTTTACCTTTGATACACCTTTCCATCGATTCCATCGATATATCAAAGTCCTTTGAACTTGAATTGCTTTACACAACTTTTTCTCTTTTAGCGTTGGACACTCTTAACCATTTTCATCTCAAGAACTTTTGGTTCACACTTTACCTTACAAAATTTTCTCAGATAACACTTTGATCCTTCAACATTCACAAATCTTCCTTGATCCTTCAATACTTAACTAACCTTTTCTAGATCGCTTGTCGATCCTTTCAAGTTTTTCCACAACATTTTGTTCCTCAAGGAACTAGTAGATTCTTCACAATCCACATAACCTTCTTCGGATCACGCATGATCCTCACAAACATTCTTGGATCTCTTAAGATCCTCACATTCTTGGTTTTGCCTTAATCCACAACCAAAGTCTTATCACCGTTATGCCTTAATACTTTTTCTTAGTTCTCAAAGGACACATACATGACAAAGCTTAACAAACTATCTTGTTCCCAAAGACATTATCAACAACATCTAGTATTGGACTTTCGCGCATTGCGGTTATAACTTTGGCAAGTTCATATTGGCCCAACATTACCATCTCAACAAACTTCATAAGTTTCTGAAATTTACTTACATTCACACCTAGGCAAACTTTCTTAGTTTCCAAGGACACTTCACATTTCGATTTAGCAACTCGCAAGTTCCTAAGGACTTCACACGTAAGGCCTCAAACTCTCAAAGTGCACCAACAATCCCGCCTACGTCCCAATACTCTTACATTCATTACCTTTTACCATCAAGTAAAATTAACATCTACTTCACCATTTCGGATTAACTTCTCCTCATTTCATTTTTGTGTTTCTCGTGGTCATAGTCAATAAGTCGCATCCAACAACCAGTTCACTAGTCAAAGATACTTCTCAAACATTCTTTACATTTCCATTAAGCATAATTGTCCGAACACCATAGATCAATCAGCAAGATAATGCGCTATAAACATTACACATGACAAGCAGACATTCACAACATCAAAGACATATGATTTCTTGTAAAACCGGCGCTAGCGATAGATCCACAGTCAAACCAGGCTGGCGCTAGACTAAGTCAGAGATCCACAGTCAAACAATCAATCCACATATCTAAATGCAAGTCATGAACATTCCTTTACATTCACATAGCAATTATTCACACAGAACAATCACCAACATTCTAATATAGTGCAAACATTAACCATCTAAAGTGATTGTCCGATCAGCCGTAGATCAATCACTCAAACATTACCATGAGAAGCAACGAAAGACTTAATGAACCAATTGTAAGAAGCCATCTTAGACTTAATCAAAATCACATATTCTTTACTTTCGGCTATTCCTTTAGCATAATAACCTTTAATCATTTCCGTTTATTCATCAAGTAAACATAACTTCGGATTTTTCATTATTCATCATGTAAACATAACTCACATATTTTCTTTATTTTTCCTCCATAGAATTTCACGGATTTATCTTTCCATAACAATCCTCATTCTTCCAACGTGAGTGGCCAAATCTCACGTGGATGAATTTATGTTCTTGTGAAGTCTCCCTCACTTCACTTTTCCGACAACTTAGTTTTCCTTAACAATTCGTTTAAGGAATCTTCAATTCATTTCGTGAAAACTACAAGTCTTAGTTTCAGGACTTCCTTTTCCTTATACTCTTTGAGAATTCTAGATTTCAATCCAGACATTCCAATACATCACTTCCCAAGTAGTCCATCACCTTAAAACTGATTTTTACAAATTTTCTTGTTCGCATCAGATTACTTCCAAAGAAGTATGTTTTCCAACATCTCTTCTCGGAGACACATCTCATTCAAAACATTACCAACGTCCATGTTAGTTAAGCATACACCATGCCCTTCCTTGACCGGCAATATCCAACACTAACACAATTCCTTGGACACGATCTCATCCTAGACCGATTTAATTCTTTCCCAAACTATTTCTTCGGTAACTTCTTAGGTTCTTGACAACTTGGTACTTAAACTTCCTCATTCACATTAACTTGTACTTTAGAATTATTTTCAACTTCACTCCTTCGGATTCGTTAACAAAATCTTTAGTGGTTCACCGCCAACAGTGTTTCCAAGACTTAGCGTGATTCAACACTTATTGAATCTTACTTTTCGATTCAAAACTTAAAGGACTTTTTCTTTGATCCACTTAACGAACAACTTGATTTCTTGTTTAACTTCTTCCTTGGAAACTTCTTTAAGCTCCAACATTTATGAAAAGCCTTCTTCTCGGCAATCTATTACCTTAAGAAAACGTTTGCAACCATTCGGAGTACCTTTCATTTTCCTTAAGGAAATTATAACTCATTCACAGACTACTAGTCCATTCCTTACTAGAATGTTAGAAACCCATCTAAACATTCTCAACAATTCAACTTTACTTAGGCGTCCCATTGCCGTTAACATTCACTTCCAAAATTTCACTATTCGGCTTGTCTTTAGCCAAATCGTTTATATACTTTACCACATCTCCACTTTGAGTTTTTCATCCTTTCACTAGTCATCATTCATCCATTATGATCCTTGACTAGTTCACCTTCCTTAACCATTACCCAATGACTTCCTTACGTCGTTTTCAATGACTTTGATCAAGGGAGCAAAACAAAAGTTTTTCCCTTAGTCATTCTCTAATGACTTTGCTCAATCATTTCCGATGATATGATCTAGTTGGGTAACTATCCTTGAAACGTTTTCCACTTCCACTTCTGAAACTTAGCATATGTCCCACATATGACCACTGATGGAGAAATTTTTAATTTCAAAACACAAGTTTTAAAATTTATATCTCTAAATCACCCAAGTACAAGTGCAAACATTGTAGTAATTTAGATGTCGATCCCACGAGGAGTAAAGATTACAACACTAGAGATATGAGATTCTAACTAAGCTAGAGCAATGTGTTTTTGGGGTTTTGTTTTGATTAAAATGTAAGAAATGCAAGACGTAAAATAAAGATTAAGCATTGGACCATGAGTTTAATTATATGAGAATGGATCAACAGTCAAACAATGATTCAAGATGTTGAACTAAGTACTATCCTAGAACATGGAACTCACAAATATGACTTAATCCACTTCTGTGGCACTAATCACTTCACTAATTACTAATTGTCATAAACTTTCGTTCGCAATTAAATGATCAATGAGAATTATAAACAAGTCCAATTAGTTCACTAAACACCCTAATCATCAACTCCTATTGGCTAGAAATGTAAAGCTCATAAAAGGTTTGGTTCAAACATTTTCACAAACACCTTTCGGGCATTAATTGCTTAAGTTCTAGATTTTGAATGATCAAGTCAAAAACTAGCATTAAGATCAAACTAAATGAAGGATCTAATAACAATCAACCTAAATCATCATCATCTAACCATCAAATCATCCTAATCTACATTGCCCATGATCCAACAAAAAGACTAACTACTAAACATGATGAAAGAAAAAGTAAAAGAGCATAAACATAAAGATAAAGATAGAGATGAAGAATCCTTCACTAAAGTGGTATGAATGATGAAGATCAATCCAAAATATCAAGAGGAGAGTTTGGATCTTAATCCAACTCTAGATAAGAAAACTTAGGTTTAGAAATGTCTAAAAATTGCTTAAATACTAAATAGGTTCAAACCGGATCAACCCGGAAAAAACCAGGCTTTGACCCGGAAAATCTGGTTTATGTGTTCTGTAACAGCCTGCATTTGGGCGTTATATTTGGCCACTAGGACTGTAACGGCCTGCATTTGGCCGTTATAGTTTGCCGTTATAATCTCTGGAATCGGGAATTGGACGAAGCCTTTGTAGTGGTCAGTATTTTGCCATAACTATTTCAACTCAAATTTCTACTCTAACTCCCGAAACCAAATAGAATCCAAGCAATCAAGCCAAAACATCTCTTTCTCATTCATTAAAGCTTCTAGTGTCGTCTCACAAAGGGAATTCAAAGCATTCTCAATCGGTTTGGGTGAAGGCCTTTTTAAGTTGGTTTCTAAGGAGTCTTTCTTTGGTGGTTTCGCTCTCAAACAAGAAGGGTGCTAGACAAATTCAAATCTATCTAAGACCAAGAACAATTTATGCATACAAAGTAATACCTCTCGTTGTTCTACCCGTCCCATGATAAAAAAAATGTATTTTCTACCCCTTTGACACAATCTTTTCAAGCACCTTTTCAACCCCCAACCTTCTACATGGGCAAGCAAAATAGTATTCAATGAGAGGTATTATTTCCCTAACTTTTACATGGAAATATTTCCCAAACTTAGGAGGACAATTGGTCCTATTTCCCTAACTTTTGACACTAATGATTGGTCTCCTCAGTGTCAAAAGTTAGGGAAATAGGACCAATTGTCCTCCTTCTACATGGGCAAGCAAAATAGTATTCAATGAGACATATCTTTATCCATGTTGACACTATGAACACATTGTCTAGCAAGTCTAAAATTGATGTAGTATGATGCATCAAAGTGTTCGTGGTTATTGGATGTTCCAAAGGTAAAAGAAGGTCAAGAGGGATAATGAAATCTACATTAGTTTTGGTCTCCTCAATGCCTTCTTCCATGGCGTTTTCATTCAACACTCCAAAATTCTCAACAATTTGGTCACCATAGAGAATTCTAGCAATCTCCCCTAAAACGGCCTCATTCTCTTCTTGTTGGCTCTTCTCATCACTCACAAGTATGGAAGCACAAAAGTCCATGAGATTCATGTACCTAAAAGATCAATGATCAAGCCAAAGAGAGAAATGTTAGTGACAAAATAAAAATAAAAAGACTCTAGTCTCAATATGAATCCTAACTCTAATGGCAATCGTTTATTCCCGGCAATCGTTTATTCCCCGGCAACGGCGCCAAAAACTTGATTGAAAAATATTTAATTTTAAAACACAAGTTTTAAAATTTATATTTCTAAATCACCCAAGTGCGAGTGCAAACGTTGTAGTAATTTAGATGTCGATCCCACGATAAATAAAGATTACAATACTAGAGATGCAAGATTCAAACTAAGCTAGAGCAATATTTTTTTTGGTTTTTGTTTTGAATAAAATGTAAGAAATGCAAGACGTAAAATGAAGATAAAGCATTGGACCATAGGTTTAACTATATGAGAATGGATCAACAGTCAAACAATGATTCAAGAGGTTGAACTAAGCACTATCCTCGAACATGGAACTCACGAATATGATTAATCCACTTCCGTGGCACTAATCACTAATTGGCATAAACTTCCGTTCGCAATTAAATGATCAATGAACATTACAAACAAGTCCAATTAGTTCACTAAACACCCTAATCATCAACTCCTATTTGCTAGGAATGTAAAGCTCATAAAAGGTTTGGTTCAAGCATTTTCACAAACACCTTCCGGGCATGAATTGCTTAAGTTCTAGATTTTGAATGATCAAGTCAAAACTAACATTAAGATCAACCTAAATGAAGTATCTAATAACAATCAACCTAAATAATCATCATATAACCATCAAATCATCCTAATCTAGCATTGCCCATGATCCAACAAAAAAACTAGCTACTAAACATGATGAAAGACAAAGTAAAAGTGCATAAACATAAAGATAAAGATAGAGATGAAGAATCCTTCACTAAAGTGGCATGAATGATGAAGATTAATCCAAAATATCAAGTGGAGAGTTTGGATCTTAATCCAACTCTAGAGAAGAAAACATAGGTTTAGAAATATCTAAAAATTGCTTATATACTAAATGGGTTCGAACCGGGTTAACCTGGAACAAACCGGGTTTTGACCCAAAAAACCTGATTTCTGTGTTCTGTAACGACCTGCATTTGACCGTTACAATTGGCCGCTATAATCTCTGGAATCGGACAGAGCCTTTGTAGTGGTCAGTGTTTGAGCGTTACAGTAGGCCGCTAGGACTATAAAGGTCTGCTGTTGGCCGCTAGGATCTCTTTGGAATTCAAACTTAATCCTTTTTTGCGTCTGAGCTTCTCTGCAACTCCGAGTCTTCTCATGTGTCCAACTCTTGCTCTCATCCTTCCCAAATCCATCATCAAGGGTCCAAACTCCAAGAAACCTACGCAAATGGACCAAATGCAATGCAAAATGTATGGAATATGCCTAAAATCCTATAATGCAAGGAAATGATCCAAAAAGACTAAAACCTATGCAAAGGTGTTAAAACAATGCAAGAATTGATCTTAAACCTAAGAAATACAACCTAAAAACTATGCAAACACTAATATCAACCACTTTCACTTTCGGGTTTCCTTACCCGTTAACCTTGCCGCTAGATCACTCTTGGATAAAGTATCTTAATCATTTCATCAATGCTTGTCCTAATCATTTTTACATCATTATTGCTTTGCCATAGCAATTCTCACTTAACGAATGCTTAACCTTTGCATTCTTTGTATTACCATTGCTTTTCCTCATCAATTTTCACATTACCATTGATTTTACTTAGCAATTTCCGCTTACTGATTGCTTTTTCTTAGCATCCTCCACGTTGCTAATGCCTTTCTTTTATCATTAACATGGTACCAATTCTTTTTTTAGTAAGTTCCACCTTAACAATGTTTTTTTCTTAGCAATGTTTACTTTCCGAATGCTTTTCCTTAGCATTCTACACGTTGCCTATGCTTTTCTCCTTAGCATATTCCAGTGTCTAATCCTTTTCCTTGGAATTTTCACGGTCTAATGTTGTTCCCTTAGCATTCTTCTTGTCAAACTGATTAGACTTGTCTCTTTACTTTCAAGACTTTGTCCTAAAACCATCAATGCCCTTTCCTTGAGATATTCACGTTTTGTCCTAGAACAATCTATGCTCTTTCCTTGAGATTTTCACGTTCTGTCCTAGATCCAACTCCGCTGTGATACCAAATATAAAACACCCAAACCCCGTCCCATGTACCAGATAAACTCTCGGCCATAAAAATATGAGAGTAACACTTACACGGAATTACTAATATTTTAAAATTTATTTAACAATCCACATCAAGAAAACATTCATCCTTATTAATTAATCAAGTTTAATACTTACCTTAGTCACTCGTAAGATTTTGTTCATTCGTCCACAGACATCCACGTGAATCCTTGCCAGCCTTCCACAAATTATTCTTTATCTGCGAGCTTCCCACGACAGCTACCATCGTTATCCCACGAATCTCCCTTCGTACTTAGTTATTCAACCAACCACCCCACATAACCAAGTACAAAGATAGCGATGTTTAGAGTTAACACCGCGCCGAACATCAACCGCTGATCTTCATTCTTGAAGACACACCCTGGACACCTTCACTCTCGATCCAATTCCCGAACACCATCAAGCACACCACTCGATCATCACTCCAACGTCACGTATTCACCGTCCGTGAACACCAAACCACACATCCGCATACCGTCATCGACAAATCCCTTGTTTTCCTTGACGATCCTCACCTTTTCCTCGACAGATCTCGATGATCCTTACTTTTTCCTCGACAGATCTCGATGATCCTTACTTTTTCCTTGACAAATCTCGACGATCTTCTTGTTCTTTGACAGATCTCTACGATCTTCTTTTTACCTCGATGGATCTAGACGATCCTTCCTTTTCCTTGATAAATCTTGACGATTCCTCTGTTAATCAACATTCTAGAACTTCTAAATTCAAAAATAAAGGTTCAACAATGGAGGTTGCTAAATTCAACAATGGAGGTTGTTAAATTCAATAATGGAGGTTGGTTTTCTTCAACATTTGTTGGCTCACCAAACCTCATCTTCTCCTATAAATAGTTGATTAAACTCATCTCCATAATCATCCCAAAATCCCAAAACAAGAAGGAGAGAGCAACGTGAGAGAGAGGAAAGAAAAAAAATTATATATTTCTTTTTCTTTTGTGAGAAAATTATCGGTGTAATTTTCTTGGGTATTATCGGGTTTTGGGTGTGAGTTGTGAGTTTGAGAGTGTTGTAAAATTTCTAGTGTTGATAATAAAAAGATCTGTAGCAGGTCCAGAGACATAGGCAAAATTTGGCCGAACTCCGTTAACAAATTTCAGTGTCTTTTATCTTCTCGTAGTTTTGATTTATCGGAATTTTAACGGTTAAATTCCTAACAACTGGTATCAGAGCGAGGTTGTGGTGATTCCATTAAAATTTCTGGCGAGGTACTATTCCGGCGAGCACTATTCCGGCGAGGTACTATTCCGGCGAGTACTACTCCGGCGTGATACTGTTCACGTGAATAGTAAAATTTCAGCGATATTGATTTATCGTTGGAGGTGTTCTAATACACAGCGGTTTGCAAGAATAATCAGAAACGATGGCGGGAGAAGATGGTTTGGCACACGGTATTGAGAAATTTGACGGTACAGATTATGCATTTTGGAGAATGCAAATTGAAGATTATCTGTACGGAAAGAAGCTTCATCAACCTCTAAGCAAGAAACCTGAGAAGATGGAGCAAGAAGAGTGGGATCTTCTTGACAGACAGGTTTTGGGTGTTATCAGATTAACATTGTCTAAGAACGTTGCTCACAACGTTGTAATAGAAAAGATCATGGAAGGTCTCATGAAAGTTCTCTCGGATATGTATGAGAAACCTTCTGCTAATAATAAGGTGTTTCTCATGAAGAAACTTTTCCATTTTGAAGATGGAAGAAGGTGGGCTTGTTGCTGCACATGTGAACGAGTTTAACACGATTGTCAACCAACTGTCATCCGTTGAAATCGAGTTCGAAGATGAAGTGCGAGCATTAATTTTGTTGGCATCTCTGCCAAACAGCTGGGAGCCAATGAGGGCAGCAGTTAGTAATTCTGTGGGTACTCAAATAAATTTACCGATGTTCGAGATTGTATCCTCGCTGAAGAAGTTCGTAGGATAGACTCTCTGGCGAAACATCGACGAGCTCTGCTTTCAACGTGGAAAACAGAGGGAGAACTCAAGATAGAAACAACCGGAGCAAAGGCAGATCGAAGTCACAGAATGGAAGAGGTCATTCCAAATTAAAGCAGCCCACTAAATGTTGGAATTGTGGAAAGACAGGCCACGTCAAAAAGAATTGTTGGGCACCACCAAAGAAGGAAGACAAGGCAGGCAGAGGCAATGCAGTTACGCATGAACAAGGTGATGCATTGTTTGTATCTGATGATTCCTCAAGGGAAAGTGAAGCTCACGTTGCAGCCGTAAACACAGCCAAAGCATCGACTTCCTATGTTGATAGCCCGATCGATGCTTGGGTTCTTGATTCTGGATCTTCATTCCACACGACACCACACCACAACATTATGGAGAATTATGTTGCAGGAAACTATGGGAAGGTATATCTAGCTGATGGTGTACCTTTGGAAATAGTTGGTATTGGAGATTTCAATCTGAAGCTTTCAGATGGACGCTTGTGGAAGATCACAAAGGTTTGACATGTGCCAAAGTTGATGCGAAATCTAATTTCAGTAGGACAACTTGATGATACGGGGCACGATGTTAACTTTGGTGGTGGAGCCTGGAAAGTGAAGAAAGGCTCCATTGTGGTTGCCAGAGGTCATAAAAGAGGGACTCTCTATATGACAACAAGTTATGAAGACACGGTTGTTGTTGTCGAGAATGCCGAACAAACTAAGTTGTGGCATTGTAAGTTGGGACAAATGAGTAAGAAAGGCATGAAGCTTTTAGTGGCTAATGGCGTGCTCCCAGATTTGAAGACGGTGGATCATGAGATGTGTGAAAGTTGCATCCTTGGAAAGTATAAACGTGTTAGTTTCTCAAAAGGATGTATGGAACCAAAATCTGAGAAGTTGGAGCTGGTGCACACGGATGTATGGGGACCCGCTTTGGTCACATCGCTAGGAGGTTCGTACTACTATGTAACCTTTATTGATGACTGCACAAGGAAGGTGTGGCTGTACTTCATGAAGAATAAGCATGAAGAATAAGCATCAAGAGATGGAAAACCATGGTTGAGGTTGAGAAAAATCTCAAGTTGAAGTGTTTAAGGTCTAATAACGGTGGAGAATATATCAGCAAGGAATTCAGAAGATATTGCGCTGAGAATGGGATCAAGATGGTATATACTATTCCTGGAACGCCACAACAAAATGGAATAGCAGAAAGGATGAACCAGACCCTAAATGAGCGTGCAAGAAGCATGAGAATGCATTGTGGATTGCCTAATACTTTCTAGGCAGAGGCAATTAATACCGCATCTTTCTTGATAAACAGAGGACCCTCTGTTCCATTGGGATTCAAGATCCCTGAAGCAGTGTGAAGCGGTAAGAAAGTTAATCTTTCTTTTTTGAAGGTGTTTGGTTGCTTAGCTTATGTCCACATTGATGATGCTGCAAGAAGTAAACTTGATGCAAAATCTAAGAAGTGTTACTTTATCGGTTACAGTGATACCGAGTTCGGTTATCGGTTTTGGGATTTCCAAAATCGGAAGATCATCCGCAGCAAAAATGTTGTGTTCAACGAAGAAGCTTTGTACAATGATAAGCTAAAAGAAAGCTTTGAAAAGAAATAGTCTAGAGCTATTGATTTGGGAGAGATCCTGGCACCTGAGTTAAAACAATATACCACATCAGCAGAAGAACACATTTCTCAAGAAGAGAACAATGAGGCAGATGAGAGTGATGCTTCAGAGATGATCCCGCATACGCCAGTTACAAATCTACGACGATCAAGCAGAACCATCAGGGCACCAAAAAGGTTCTCTCCATCGCACAACTTCATTTTGCTCGCAGATAGAGGTGAGCCTGAATATTATCAAGAGGCAATGCAAGTTGATGATTCGATCAAGTGGGAGCTTTCAATGAGAGATGAGATGGACTCGTTTATGTCCAATCACACGTTGGAGTTAGTAGAATTGCCTAAGGAGAAAAAGGCATTGCATAACAAGTGGGTCTACTGGATAAAAGAAGAACATGATGGAAGCGAGCGTTATAAAGCAAGGCTTGTTGTGAAGGGATTCCAACAAAAAAAAGGCATAGACTACATGGAAATCTTTTCTCCAGTAGTCAAGTTAATAACCATCATAACTGTTCTTGGGCTGGTAGCAAAGAAAGATTTACATCTTCAACAAATGGATGTGAAAACAACATTTCTTCATGGTGATTTGGATGAAGAAATATACATGAAGCAATCCTAAGGCTTTGAGGTCAAAGGGAAGGAACAACTAGTCTGTAAGCTTCAAAAGAGCTTGTATGGCTTGAAACAAGCTCCAAGGCAGTGGTATGTTGATGACATGCTGATAGTGGGAGCAGACTTGCAAGAGATCAATAACTTGAAGATGAAACTTTTAGAAGAATTTTCGATGAAAGACTTGGGAGAAGCAAAACAAATTCTTGGGATGAGAATTAGTAGAAGCAAGGAAGGTCTCAAGTTATCACAAGAGGAGTATGTGAAGAAAGTCCTCAAGAGGTTTAACATGGATGACACGAAGCCAGTCAGTACTCCCCTGGCAAGTCATTTTCGGTTATCTAGAGATCAGTCTCCAGGGAATGAAGACGAGATGGCATATATGGATAAAGTTCCATATGGTTCCGCTATTGGGAGCCTGATGTACGCGATGGTATGTACAAGGCCAGATATTACACATGCAGTGGGAGTCGTTAGCAGATTTATGAGCAATCCAAGAAAGGAACATTGGGAGGCTGTTAAGTGGATTCTCAGGTATCTGAAGGGGAATCCAAGTTCATCGCTATACTTTAAGAAGTCTGATATTGGATTGAAGGGATATGTTGATGCTGACAATGGAGGTGACATTGACAGTAGAAAGAGCACAACCGGGTTTGTTTACACTTTTGGTGGTATTGCAATTTGTTGGGTTTCAAAATTGCAAAAGATTGTAGCTTTATCAAGCTGTGAAGCTGAGTATGTTGCTGTGACTGAGGCAACAAAGGAAATGATGTGGTTACAGTCATTTCTACAAGAGTTAGGCTACAATCAAGAGAAAAGTGTGTTGTACTGTGATAGTAAAAGTGCCATTGATTTGGCGAAAAACCCGGTATACCATGCTCGGACGAAGCACATACAACTTCGGTATCATTTCATCAGATCAGCTTTGGAAGATGGAGTGTTGGTGCTTGAAAAGATTCAAGAAAGTAAGATCGGGTCGTATGATATGCTGACGTTGTGTGCAACCTCAGTTGGCTTGCTAGAGTAACAAGCCTAGAAGACCTGCTACATAGATCGAGGTGTGAAGACAGATTGAAATCAGTCTTCAAGTGGGAGATTGTTAATCAAAATTTTAGAACTTCTACATTCAACAATAAAGGTTCAACAATGGAGGTTGCTAAATTCAACAATGGTTGTTAAATTCAACAATGGAGGTTGGTTTTCTTCAACATTTGTTGGCTCACAAAACCTCATCTTCTCCTATAAATAGTTGATTAAACTCATCTCCATAATCATCCCAAAATCCCAAAACAAGAAGGAGAGAGCAACGTGAGAGAGAAAAAAAATTATATATTTCTTTTCTTTTGTGAGAAAATTATCGGTGTAATTTTCTCGGGTATTATCGGGTTTTGGGTGTGAGTTGTGAGTTCGATTCGGTCTGAACCTTATCTGATTTTACTAAAGATTCCTTATTTCCTTTGGACGTTATGCACTTTGTCCGATCGTTATCCGATCCTTTCCTTTTGTCTGAACATTATCCATTTCTATCCAAACATATCCTGTCAGAATACTAGTTCCTTCAACAATTCAACGCGGAATTATCGGAAATGAGCTTCCGGAGTCATTTTTCCTCGGACATTCAGATTTCCTTATACCATTCAACCTTATCGTTGATCATTCTTCATATTCCAACGCTGATCCTCGGACCATCCTCGTTGGTCCTCGAGGATCCTCGATGATACTCGACAGAATCATCGGACGCGTGTACATCAACCCCCTCGTATTTGACCGACCAAATGGGTTTCCATTCTCAATACACCTTTCAGTGATTCTCACATTCGTTATTTCTTTATATACTTACAAACCATATTATCCTAATCTTACTAGGACTTGTACTTATCCTTTACGTTTTCTAAACACGTAAAGATTATATATTCCTAATCCTACTCTGCTTGATAGCATAAAGTTGTTGCTTCTACATGTAAATTTCAAGGGCAATATATATATATACTTGCTTAATTAATTAGAGATTTTGTGATTTTCAAAGAGTTTGTTAGTTCATTGTGGTCTTAGTCGAATCTGAGTTTTATATATTGAAATTAAGTTGAGTATTGATAATGTGTTCGATCTGAGTACATGTGTGTGTAATTGATTTCATTTCGGACTTTTCGAAAGTCCAAGTGATAGTTCCATATGTCAATGCTCCAAATATAGCTTCTATGAAATATGCCTTCAAGAATGCCAACTAAATATGCCTTCAAGAATGCCAAGTATTAGAGTGTCTATACATTTGAAAACTAAAAGAACTAAAGATAGATAGTTGAATGAGAATTCAACTCTTGATGTTTCCACTCCCTCCAAAGTGACTTTTGACCTCCATTTTCGTCATCATCTTTAGCCATAAAAATGAGAAATTTAATTTGGGCCTTTTTAGACTTGAATAAGGTTCAAAATGGGCTGGACTTGATAGACTTACTCCCCAAAAGAATTATGGATACTCTCCTTGTCCAAAAGCTCTTCAATCAGCCCGTTAAGTATCTCATTAATCTTCTTTGCCCTAGCTCTAGTCATTGGTCCAACGGGTACAAGCAATGCATCCTCTTGATCGTCCTTGCTGCTCATGATATTCGTATTAATTGGTCACAGCATTGAGCCTAAGTGGTTATGGAACCTGGCTCCAGAAGTCTTAACCATGAAGATTTCACCGAGGGAGAATTTGAACAAGGTGAGGAGCTCATAGTCTTCCGTCACACCATTCTTCTTAGTGGTGCTTCAGAGGTCCCCAAAGTTCTAAATATTGTCCATCGGGCTTTCTGAAGCAAGACTGTTGAAGATTGAATGTTTCACCAACTGAATCGTTGAAGGCTTGATTCAGTAGTCTCGTTTTTGTTGCAAGGGAAGATAGATTGCAGCTCTACCAGCATAGAACCGATTAGAAGCATTGAAATATCCTAAGGTGGGCTCAGCATTAACATGCAAACCGATCGGTTGGTACTGTTGTTCAATCAGTTTCTCAATAAGCCCATAATTGATCAGTTGTGGTGGTGCACCGATTGGTTTGTCAATGGCCTCAGTACTGATCGGTCGTGGCTTTACATCGATTGGTTGATGAATGTTCTCATAAACGTTTCTATCTTTAGCAGCATTTTCAATGCCCTAGCAGCAATATCATGGTTTTCCATCTGTCTTTCTCTTCGATCTCAGCTAGTTTGTTGTTGTCCGGCAGTAGAAAATTGTCGGAACCTTTGCTCCTTCTGTGCATAAACCTTTCAACATGAGATAGAAAAAATAAGTACATAAAAAAAAAGTATTAGTTTATGTACTAATAAGAAAATAAAATCCTAGACGAAATTTAACTACGAATCCAAAGGCACTCGTGCTTGGTCTCAGACAACGGCAACAAAAACTTGTTGAGTGTAAGTTTTATTCCAAATAAATACCGCAAGTGTACAATACACTACTGTAGTAGTTAGGGATTGAATCCACAAAGACCAAAAAGATTACACTATGGATTATGATAATTGAAATTTGGCTAGGGAAAATAAATATGATTTTTTTTTTCTAACAACCTGATAAGATAAATATAAACAAGGATAGATAAGTTAGGCATAGGGAATCCTAAGAAAATTCTAAACAAGCAATATACATGCATAGGAGACAGAATTATAGATCCATTCTTGAACTTAGTCACAAATTTAATCTACCCTAATCTCTTAGTGATAACTACCATGCTAATAACCCTGATGGAATCTCTTAGTTTCTAACAAACACCTTAAAACCGAACAAAGAATTATTTAAGCATTGTAGAAATATAGCAACACGAATATGAAGAACTCAAATGCATATTCCTAATCTACAACAAAAACAATAATCAAGACTCTAAAAGAAACATTATATATATATATATATATAAGACTATGAAAAAGTATTTACAAGAGTTTATTTCTCTCTTGCTTGGTGTCTTTACAACTGAGGGTCGAGCCCCCTTTATATAGTACTAGGGAGAGAGAAAAAATGTAAATTTCTTAAAGCGACAAAATGGAAACTTTACAAAATTACGCCAATCGATTGGTGCAAGAATGCAACTGATTAGTTCTTCAAGCTCTTCTAAACCATCAGTCCTGATAGCAACCGATATGTTCCCGTCTCCAAACACTTCTTCTTTCTGGTCCATTTGAAGCCTATCTGATCCTCTTAAATCCCAGTTGACTATCTAGAAGTCTATTTTAGCTCTAAATCTCTTTTCTTTGTTTTCAAGCCCATTTCCCATAAAAAATACAAAAAAACTCAAAACTACTCCCTAAATCAAACTTTTTTTAAAAGCCTTCGCCCTCCGCCGGACCACGCTCTTGACCTTTGATCGAGCAATGAAGTTTTCTCTAGCGAAGCAAGATCTCTTGCTCTCGGTAAAAAGACGCAAGAATAATTATACGAAGACCTAATAAAATTAGTAAAAATAGAGGTTAACACTGACTTTGTTCTGATGCAGTTCACGGAAGGGAGACCCGCTCTAAGTATTGTCCCCAATAACTAACTAGGTCTCAGAACATATCTCTAGGTTCAAGCTTTTATTTGTTCTTTACATGAGGACAAGCCAAGATCTAGTGTAGGGGGTATGTGTTAAACCCTAATTTTACAGTCTTTTTAATAGCAAATCTCGCATCTTTTTACCAAGAACGGGATAGTTTAGTGTAATTTCAGTGTTTTTGCAAGAAAATGGGCTTAGAGGACAAATTAGAGAGAAAAGGGCTGAGAATGGGCTTGAAGTCTTCTAGAAGGGGAATATTCCAAAGATGCCAACCGATCGGTTGCAGTTTGCACCGATCGATTACTGCCTCTTAAGAAGCTTCCTTTTAGAATATTCTAGGATCTCTAAGCGGAGCTCGACCCGTACTCATAATCATCCTGCTCTGAACGCAAAAACACTCAAGAGATCAATGTAAATATTTAGAGTTTTACTTTTAGCTTTTTGTACTTTATATTTGCATGAAAATTATGTTTTCATCTTTACCTTGCTTATTTTCGGTAATTATGCTTGAGTAATTCTCTATTAGGTTTTTAAGGTTTCTATTAGGATGTTCTAGATAATGTTTAATATGCATGCTTTGTTAGAGGAATGATATTAGGGTTCTTTGCCTTGGTTGTTAGTAATGCTTATCTGAGACGAGATTCTAGGTATTGTGTTTAGATAGATCTGCGCGACAAGACTTGGTAGAAATGTCAGAATCTAGCCTAGGTGAGCAAGGTACCTTTGCAACGAGAGTTGGTGGAAGCCTTGTGTACATATCGATCCTTATCTTGTGTATATATAGATTTTGATAGTGAACAAGAGTTTCAATTAGCATTGTAAGCTTAGTAAGTTATCGCTAAGAGATTAGGGTAATTGAGTTTTATGATTGAGCTCGAGATGGTGTTTAATACTTCCGCACATATGATGCATATTTGCTTGTCTAAATATCTTAGGTGATTCTCTATTGCATAACTATCTATCTCTGCATTTACTTTATTTTCATTATGAAAAGAAAAACAAAACAAAAATAATTTGCATTGTCCTAGGTATGTTTTGGTTATTATAGTCCATAATGCATTTGTCTTGGTCCTTGTGAATTCGACCCCTAAGTACTACAACAGTGTACGGTAACTTGCGGTAACCATTTAGGGTAAAACTTATTGCACGTACATCTGGTGGCCTACGCTATTTTGATATCACATGAGTATGTTTCCCATTGTGATTCGTGCCAGCATAGGGTGAATATTGGACGGAGGAACAAAATGTCCCTGAATTACTTTCCAATCTGAAGTTGGATGACGCTTTATGGGCATAACAAACATCATACAAAACCCCTATCAGTACAACTCCATTCAACCTCATGTATGGAAAGTCTTGTCATCATCTCCCTGTAGAGATGGAATACAATTCACTATGGGCAATCAAGCAAATGAATTTTAGCTGAAAGGCGGCGGAGAGAAGCGCTTTGTTTTAGGTGAACGAACTTGACAAGATTCATATGAATGTTTTTGAGGATAATAAGATTTACAAGGAATGGACAGAGGCGTGACAAGATAAGAAAATCGTTCGCAAAATTTCACCGACAATGATCAGGTTCTCTTTTTAACTCTCGTTTAAAACTATTTCCTAAGAAGCTTCGTTCGAGGTGGTGTGGACAATTTACTATCGAAGAGGTGAAACCGTATGAAGTTGTCTTGTGGGGAAAAGATAGAACCGAATTCACTGTCAATGGTCAATGCCTAAAACCTTATCTCTCTAATTACGACAAGCACCATATTCCTCCAATTTACCTGACTGAGCAGTACATCTCAGAGGACTAAGCCATATGAGAGGATATCGATTAGTTAGGGTTAAAATTGATCGATATTGAGCGTTCACATAATTGATCAGTTTTTCTGGTGTACCAGTCGATATGCAGTAATAGTTCAGAACGTAACCCACATATTTTCTTTCTTTTATATTTTTATTTTTCATATCTTAGGAATTTTTGTTTGGTCATAATTGATCTTTTATTAACTTAAGAACCAGGTTTTCCCTTACCGGTAGGACATTCTTTACTTTTCGCAAAAGCAAATTACGGATTTTTTGGACTGCTTTTGCTCGCCAAATTAGCACTTTCTGTTGTGATGTATGTTTTACCCCAAATATTATCGCAAGTGTACGATTCACCGCTTTAATATTGAAGGATCGATCCACGGAGACCAAAACGACTACACTATGGATTATGATAGCTAAAACATGCCTAGGGTAAATAAATATGATTTTATATTTCCTAACAACTTAATGTTAACAAGGATATATACGTTAGGCGTAGAAAATCCTAAGGCAATTCTAAAAGAGTATTATACATGCATATGAGGAAACATTTTATATCTATTCTTGAACTCAATCATAAATATTAGCTACCCTAATCTCTTAGTTATAACTACTATGCTAATAATTCTAATAGAAACTCTCGTTTACTATCAGAATTAAAGCAAGCATTATGTTTAGGATTGATAGATTCACAAAGCTCCCTACCGATTCTCGTTGTCTAGGAACAGTTTGCTCACCTAGTCTACAATCCAACGTTTCATTGCATGGCTACATGTCGAGAAACGTCTATGGGCATACTCAACCTCTCGAATCTAAAGTAAACATTAAAATCAACCTAGGCAAAGAACCAATGCAACAATCTCAATATAGCATGCATAATACTTATCTAAAACAACCAAACAGAAACCCTAAAATCTAATAGAGTTATAACTAGCAAGGTAGAGATAGAGCAACACGAATATGAAGAACTCATAGACATATTGCTAAATCTACTACTAAACTAAAGACAAAACTCTAAAAAAAATATTATGTACATAAGAACTATGGGAAGAGTATTTACAAAGAGGTTATTGCTCAATGGGTTGGTGTATTTCAACTGAGGGTCGAGCACCTTTATAGTCATAGGGAGGTAGAGAAAAATGTAAAACTTCCAAAAGAGACAAAATGGAAATTTAACAAAACTATGCCAAGCGATCGGTGCAAGTATGCAACCGATCGGTTCTGAAGGCTATTCCAACCGTTCGAAGTAGGCCTTCACTGATCGGTTCGTGGCTCCAAGTACTTCTTCCTTCTGGTCCATTTTGAAGCATGTTTGATCTTCTTGAAGCCCAATTGTTCCTCTGGAAATCCATTTGATCTTCTAGAAGCCCAATGTAGCTCTAAATCCTTTTTTTTTTTTTACTTCAAGCCAATTTCCCAATAAAATAAAAAAAAGACTCAAAAATATCTTGTTCTTCATTAAAAGACGCAAGAATAGTTACAAAAGGACCTAAGAAAATCAGTAAAAATATGGGTTAACACTTGCTAATTGAACTCTTTTTCCTTTTGCTTTAAGATCATTGTAGTGTGAAGACCATAGCCTGATCTTGTCTGGAAGCGAAGCTAAGGTGTCTACACGTCTTGTAAGAGTTGGATTATATCCTCATACTGACAAACTACTTGTTTTATTTTCTCCCAACTCCACAAATTCGAGTTTGGAATCTTCAGTTCTGAAACTCTTAAGTCTAGAGCATCCTAAGGAGGAGGGCCAATATGGATAGACGAAGTAGAGGTAGATAACCCGGGTCCTTTCAAACACTTATGCTTGTACCATTTCCTATGCGCTAACCTACTTTCAATTTTAGAATTTCTCGGCTAGCGAGAATACTTCTCCATCCATGAGAATGATTAGAGGAATCACCAACCTCCATAAAGGAGGAATTACGACAGTACTTACCAAAAATAAATTTAGCAAATAGAGAATTAGGGGCTCCAAATAATATCCACCACATCTTAATGAGTAATGCATCATTAAATTATTCCAAAACTCAAAATCAATCTTAGGGTTTTTTTTAATTCTTTTTCTTATTCACTAAGGTGCTTATGTCAATGGGAGGATACTTATGTACTTACCTTTTTTATTTTGATGTGATTTTCAGTTTTCGTTGAGTCGTTTTTTAGTTTTATTGAGTCTAAATGAGGGAACTATGAGCTTTTCTACGAACTTACTTGGGACGATTTTCTATGGCTTATTCTAGCTTTGTTTAGTATTGGAACAAAAGTTTGAAACGACCATGGACCAACACAATAATCAGGAAAGTCTCTATCACTTTGAAACTTGAATGATTGGAGCTTAACCTTATTTAGTGGAACATCAAATTTAGACTTAATTTATCTCACTTAAAGGCTTGGTAATTATGCTATGGATTAGTTATTCCTTATTTTTACCTTTATTTTTACCTCCGAATAGCTAGATTCATTTTTAGTTTAGTATCACCCCTTGCAGTCATACCCATGATTCATACCTCATTCATTCTTTTAATCATCACCATCATGTGCATTTATGTGCATAAACTATGGAGTATACAAACCAAAATAGCTGACCTTTCATTAGAAGTGGGTATGTGTAGACATATGATTTTGAGATGATTAGTAAGTTTATATAATGCTAAGGCTTTTGACTAATTATTTTATAGCTTAATGAGTCAATTTTTATGAGCTATGTAGTTCACCATGATGTATATTTTGTAAAACGAGAACTGGTTCTATCTACCCCATTGTCTATATGTTTTCTTCATATAAAAATAAACAATACAAAAATTCAATCAAAACTAGGAAAAGAGAAAGAAAGGAACTGAAAAAATCAATGATTTTCAATATATGAATGCATCAAGAGAACTTTTAGTTTTGTTAGGTTTTTGAGATTCATTAGATGGTCCGAGTGAAAGGAAGACTATGTACGCATAAATTGGTTTGTGTCTCATTGTGATTATGCATAATGATTTTCATGTGTTAACCCCTATTTTACTTACTTTTAGAGTACTTTATGACTATTCTTGGGTCTTTTCACTGAGAACAAGTTAGTTTTCGAGTTTTTTTATGTTTTCGCAGGATTATGAGCTTTGTGGATGAAATAGAGATAATTGGACCTGAAATGGGCTTCAAGTGGATCAGAAGAGGAAAAAATCGGGGATTATATCTGATCACTTGCACTTTGCACCAATCGGTTGAGAAGGCCTTGAAGAACCGATCAGTTGTGCTTTGCACGGATCGGTTGGTGGTTTCAGAAAATTTCTATTTTTCTCATTTTTAGGGCTTCTGTCTTTTACTATAATTATAGGATTCGTCCCCGAGCCTCAATCATCCACTTCTGAGTGCTCAAAACATTGTATGAATACATTTTAATATTTTAGGGTTTTATTTTAGTCTTTGTAGTTTATTTGCAATACAATTATGATTTCTTCATCTTTGTCTTGCTTGTTCTCTACAATTATGCTTGAGTAATTCTATGTTGGGTTTTGGGTTTCTAGTAGGATGTTTTAGATGAGTTAACATGGATGTTTGATTAGAATGATGCTTATATTCTTCACCTATGTTGTTGATAATGCTTATCTTAGGTGGGAGTTTAGATATTGCCTTTAGATGTTTATAGACAACGGGAGTTGCTATTGAAATGTTGGAATCTATCCTAGGTGAGCAAGGCACCTCTAGACAACGTGAGTTTCTAAAACCTTTGTGAACATATCGATCCTTTGCTTAATACTTGCTATCAATCTTGATAATAAATGAGAGTTTTTGTTAGGATTGTTTGGCATAATTGTAATCACTAAGGGATTAGGTTAACTAATGTTTATGATTGAGTTCTAATTTGAATCTTAATGCCTTCTCATAATTGTGCATGCTTACTTTTTTAGAAATACTAAAGGATTCCCTATCACCCAATATTCTATCCATTGTTTTTGAATTTAATTTATTTAAGTTGTTAGAAAAGAAAAACCAAAAATCATATTTCTTGTCCTAGCTACATTTTGATTGCTTTAGACCATAGCATATATTTTTTGGTCCCTGTAGATTTTATCCTTAAGTACTAGGGCGGTTTACTGTACACTTGCGGTTTTATTATGGCTAAAACTTACACGTAACAAGGTTTTGGCGCCATTGCCAGGAACCATAAATGAGTGCTTTTGGATTTATAGTTAGAATTTTGTCTTAGATTTTTTTTTTTTGAATTTATTACCTATGAATTTATTTTTGCTTTATGATCTTTGAAGCATTTATGCAAAGGAGAAACCAAGGAGCTTCAAACTTGGTACTTCCCGACAACACCTAGTTAGTGAGAATTGATCGTTTGTGTAGGCTAAACAAGAGGAATAGGAGAATGGAAAACATTGCTTATATTGTTGGTGTTGTAAAGGAGCTGGTTTAGATGGAAACTTTGCTGAGGATGTTAACCCCTAATTTTACTAACTTTTAGAGTCTTTTTTATAACAAATCTTGTGTCTTTTTACCAATAGATGGTTTTAGTGTGATTTCAGTGTTTTGCAGGAAATTAGGCTTGCTGGATGATTTTAAGAGAAAATGGCTTAAATTGGGTTTCAAAAGTTCTACAAGAAGCATATTGTCCAAGAACTCGAACGATCGTTTTCACTTTGCATTGATCGGTTGAGAAGAGCTCAAGAACCGGTTGGTTGCAAAGTACACTGATTGGTCGACCGCCTTTTGGAAGCTTCCTTTTAGAATATTCTAGGATCTCCTAGCACTATATAAAGGAGGCTCGACCCCTCTTCTCAAATCATCTAGTTATGAAGAACAAAAACACTTTGAAAGGATAATTGTAAATACTTTAGAGTTTTATTTTAGTTTTTGTAGTTTATTTCGTAATTCAATTATGTTTTTATTATTGCCTTGCTTATTTTCTGCAGTTATGCTTAAGTAATTCTCTGTTGGGATTTTAGGGTTTATATTAGTATGTTTTAGATTAAGTTATTATGCATGTTTTGATAGAGAATGATGTTTGGGTTCTTTTCGTAGGTTGTTAGAAATGCTTATCTGATATGAGAGTCTAGGTATTGCCCTTAGATGGTGCTGCACAACGAGAGTTGGTAAAAACATCGTAATCTAGCCTAGGGGAGCAAGGAAACTTCACGTAACGAGAGTTGCGGAACCCTTGTGAAAATATTGATCATCTTCTTAATGCTTGCTAAAAGATCTTAGCAATAAAAGAGAGTTTATATTAGGGTTTGTTTAGCTTAGTACGTTATCGCTAAGAGATTAGGATAACTGAAATTAATGATTGCGTTCAAGACTGGATTTAATGCATTATCATCAATATTGCATATTACTTGTTTAGATATCTTACGAGATTCCCTTTAACCCAACATTATATCCCTATATTTTTTTTATTATCATTGAAAAACCAAACAAAAATCATTTGTATTGTCCTAGCTAAGTTTTAATTATCATAGTCCATAGTGTTATCATCTTGGTCTTTGTGGATTCGATCCCTAATGATGACTTCCTTGGGAAGATTTGCGGAGGAAGAATGTGAAACGATGGATTTCAGGAGCCAAATCCAGAAGGTTCTTGGAACTAGTGAGAGGATACTCCTCAAGGTTGGAGTTCGTTGAGATGTGGGAGCGGAGCTACTTCACTGAACTTTTAGCGAGAGTGAGGAGACACTCCAAGAGATCAAAGTTATGTTCGGAGTTGTCATGAATTGGCCATACATGACGATATGTCTCACTTACATTGATAAGGATGTCTACTACCACGCCCTTTCTCCCAGTGACTCCCATTTGAGAATCGAACGAGAGTTCCTTGTACGAGTTCCCTCACCTCAAGACAAGGAAATCATCAACTTATCCCTGGAGTGATTGCAGCAAGTCAGGTTTGTGACTTTAAAAAAGCATTATTTCCCTATCCTTCGTTATTTCCCTTTCCTAGGTCTATCCGGTTTCCTAAAGTTAGGATTTTTACATTTTGGATTTTTATTTGAAAAACTTGTATGATTTTTAAACTATATCTAAGTCTTATACTATTTATGGCCTTAGAAGGCTTTCAAATCAGGTGAAAAACGCAAAGGATGCATATTTAAGGGAGGTCAACCCATCGGTGCAAATGTTGCACTGATCGGTTGACGACGCAAGAAAGAAACTGATTTTGGTTTACCCATTTGAATTAAACCGGATTAAACCGGTCGAATCCTAACCCTCTTCTTCTTACTTCTCCCACGATTTCATCCCCTTTTTCAAAAAATTTCAAAACCTTTTTAAACTTCCTAAAACACAAATCCCTCAATATTCAAACGATTTCAACAAAGTCTAGGTGCATTCCACTCAGATTTACATGGCCAATCCATTAATCTAAGTCTCATGCTCGATCTGCAAAGGTAACTGCTTCAAGTTTAAAGCTTTTCGGTCCAATTTTTATGTCATCCATTACTTTGATTGTTTGGCTTAATTGTGGATGAGAATTGATGCTTAGGTTGTTAAAGAATAGATTAGGAGGTCAGATTTGAGTAGTTTGGGATTTTTGGGTGGAAATTTGGATATTTAGGAAATGGGTGAAAAATAATTTTGAGGTTTTGGACTTGAAACATGCTTAGGATGGTTAATCCTGAATTATCATTAATTTTGGAAGAAGAAAAAGTTGGGTTTGGTGCTTAATTTTTTTTTTGAATTTATCTTGAATTTTTGGCATAATTTTGCTTCACTTTATTTTTATTTTTTTGCATAACAATTGATTTTAAGTCATTATGGGTATTTTGGAGTTATAATATCTGTCTTAAATTATTTTAGGATTTTTATAATTTTTCTGGAAACTATTATGTTTTTGAAATTTTCTGTCAAATTTCTGAAATCTCTAAAAGAATTCATATTCTTCCTTTTCTTTTGCAGTTATGGCTCAACGGACCCAAGGAGATACTTCACGATAGGCTAGGGCCCCACTCCCTCAGAGCATAGAGGCTCATCAAGGGGAGAGGAGTGAGGTAGATATCGCCCTGAGAGAGCAGATAGAGAGATGCACACTCCATCCAATGAGGTTCATATACGACGGGATCTTACAGGAATCGGGTTTCAAGTACGAGGTCCACAAGATGTTGGAGACCATTGGGTTTGGTACTTTTTTCAAATCATGGGACTTGTACGTGAGACCTACACGAGATTTTTTTACATCAATGGAGGTACACTATCCTACAGGCTGTGAGGTGGCGTCCAGAGGGTGGATCAGCTTCTTCAGATGGGGGCATCATCACAAGCTATCCATCCACCAGCTCTGTGACCTCTTTGGATTTCTAAGACGCACAAAGACACGTGTTGGCGTCGTCCCCAACCCCACCAAGATATTGGCCACAATCGGCTCACACCTACTTTTTGTTGTTTGGAAGCAGGCTCTGAGTATGAGTCAAGTGCTACGGGTGGTTGCCAAGTTAATCATAAACACTATCTTAGCAGACATGAGATCAGGACACTCATGACATATGGGTGATGGAAGCAAGGGAGGCTGTTCATAGCTACATTGAGATTCCCGAGGATGCCAGATATACGGAGAGCCTATGTGGACTTTGGGGCACTCCTGGCTGCATAGTTCGACATAGTTAGGACCAACACGCATACGTGTTGTGATATCTATTCAAGGTGCTTTATCACGCCTATTCTAGAGGCTATTGGATATGATCCCCGTCGACCTTCTTCTTAGGAACGAAGAGGTAAATTGATCTACAGCATATATACGCCACCTCCATTTTGGTATGAGGCACCTCTGTTCTGCATTTCCAAGAGCGAGATGGCCACAATTATTTCCTTTAGCTACATGCGCAAGATCTCACAGACATCTCTTCGCGCGCACATGTAGATTTCATGCCTCCATCTCTTGTTCTCTGTCCCCACCCTACTAGATAGAGTGGAACTACTCGCCATCGACAGGCTCGTACATCCAATCAAGCGCCATCTCGCGCTTCCACCTTATCTCAAGGCCAACATATGCACTTCGACTAGACAGATTTCACCTATCAAGATCTCCCCCAGACCGCCGACTATCAGGTTAGGATGGTTCATATCCGAGATCTGACGGAAAAGAACAACTGGATGCTACAAATGCTTTTGGGAGTGTTCAGAAAGATTCGGTCTTGCTGGGTTTCAGGCTGACAGACTCAGGACTAGGCTTACGACAAGGATAGCGATTTAGAGGAGTGGCGTGAGTAGTTCAGGACGACTGAGGTGAATTCAGAACCAGCCATGGTGCACTCAGCTTCTACTCCTGCTTTTGGCTCCCATGACAACTCCGCCAGTCAGCATCTTGATGATTTCATTTTTGCGCACTTTAGGCACGGGCCAGACAAGCAGAATACTCTAGAGTACTGATTGCTTTTTACACTTTTATTTTTTTTTCAAATTTTCTTTGAAATTTTCACCTACCCTTCTTCCTTCTATATACAATAGGACGGTGTAGTTCAAGTATCAAAGAGGGTACGGATGTACTACTTGGTTATACTTGATGAAAATTTTCAAAATTTTTCATTGAGTCATTTTCAGTAAATTCAAGGAATCAACAAGGTTTTTCAAGGAGCTTGCTTTAGGACAATCTTCCAACAACCTATTCGGGACCACCTGAGAGACGCAACCATGAGAGACGCAATAATCAGGTTAGTCCCTATCACTCTGAAACTTGAATGATTTGATCTTATCCTTATCTAGTGGAACATCGAATATAGACTTAATTTTTCTCAATTAGGGGATTTGTAATCTTGCTATGGAATAGATATTCAGATTATGCCTCGTTTTGCCACTCTTTTTAACTATGAATAGCTAGGCTCGTTTTTAGTCTAGTTCCACCTCTTGCACCCTAACCCCTTATTTACACCTCATGCATTATTTTATCATCGCCATTATGTGCATTCATGTGCATAACTATGGAGTATATTGACAGGTATAGCTAACCTTTCATTATCATTAGGGATGTTAGACGTAAGATTTTGAGATGATTAGTAAGCTTTTATAGGATTAAGTCTTGTTGACAGACTTGTATAACTTACTTAGGACATGCCAAAAGCTATCATGAATGTTGTTTGATGCTTGATCTTGTAAAAAAAGAACTGGTTCGACCTCCCCTCTCATAAAAAACAAAAATTATGAGGAAAGGAGAACGAAGGAACCGGAAAAGTCTAAGTTTTATTGAAAAATGCATCAATAGAATTTGTAGGATACTCTTGGGGTTTATATCGGGTCTTGAGATGAATTACATAGTCTTAGTGAAGGGAAAGCTATGTATGCATCAATTAATATGTGTCTCGCTATGATTATACATAATGATTTGCATCCTATCTGCTAGGATAACCATAAACAACATGAATCACCATTAAATGTTTCCCTTACCAAGACCATAGCTTTTTCGATATTCCCTCTATGAGAACACACACACTATCTTAATGAATGTTAAAAGCCTAAGTTCACTGATTTTTTTTTTTTGAGAAAAAGTTCACTGATTTGGGATTTCCTTGTGATCTCTGGATTTAGAGTATGGGATATTGGTAAGTTCATGACTAAGTACAGAAAATAGATTTTACTCTGACTCGGCTTGAATGAAGTTCAGAAAAGGAAGACCCGATGTAAATAATGTTCCCTAATTTTTATAGCTCCAAACTGTTTCTCCGGATTCGAGTTTTTATTGTTCTTTACTTGAGGAAAAACAAACATTCAAGTCTAGAGGAATGTGTTAATACCTTATTTTACTAACTTTTAGAGTCTTTTAATAACCAATCTTTTGTCTTTTTACTCAGAACAATATGGTTTTAGTGTGATTTAAGTGTTTTGCAGGGAAATGGACTTGGTGGATAATTTTAAGAGAAAATGGCTTAAATTGGGCTTCAAGTGTTCTAGAAGAATCATATCCCCGGAGATACTAACCGATCAGTTGCACTTTGCACTGATCGATTGAGAAGAGCTCAAGAACCGATCAGCTGCAAAGTGCACCAATCAGTCGACTGCCTTTAGGAAGCTTCCTTTTAGAATATTATAGGATCTCCTAGCACTAAATAAAGGGGGGGTTCCACCCTCTTCTCAAATCATTCAGTTCTGAAGAGCAAAAATACTTTGAAAGGTTCATTGTAAAATACCTTAGAGTTTTATTTTAGCATATGTAGTTGACTTTGCAATTTATTTTGTTTCCATTTTGTTTTGCTTATTTTCTATAATCATGCTTGAGTAACTCTATGTCGGATATTTAGGGTTTCTATTAGGATGTTTGATGCAGACATCAACCTCACTCACCAGCCTGACGCACATAGTGTCGCACATCTTGTACCAAAAGTTCAAGAAGATCTTATGACGCATTCAAAGTCTGAACAACTCAAGATGAGGTTCAACCTAGCTGTACAAGACCTTGTGAACTACCTAGAACCAGAGATCACTCAAGAAGCCATGAGAATTCAAGAGAAGACATTAGAGCTACAAGATCCGTGCAAGTCAAGCTTCATCTCCGAGAATGATCAAGAAAGCCAAAACCAGGATATCAAGGACCAAGAAGAGGTTCAAGAAATTGTCCAAGGTATTCAAGAAAAACCACCAGTCAAATTCTACATCACCAAACTTGCAAGTCAGAAGATAGCTCAAGAAGTGCATAAGGGAACGTCCATCCGCCTTAAACCGCATCCGGGTAAGTTCTATTCAATTTATTCTATCCTTTCAGGTCCAAAGGGCCTCCCCAACGGCTAGTCCTTCACCCAAAACGGCCAGAGGCTTCGAGTTGAAGTCTACAATCTTTAGTTTCCATATTTGGTTTATTTACTTTAAGAAAACGATGAATTTTGTATTTCTTTAGGATTTTGCGTTTTGTTTGCTTTGTTGTTGCGTTTTGCTTCTTTATTTCGGCCCTAGGACTAGCTGACGGACTCTTATAAAGTCCTCCTACAGAAGTTGTAAACCTTTTTACCCTTGATTATCAATAAAGAGCCGCACTTTTCCCTACTTCTTCTCTTCGAGTGTTCTTGAGAGAATAAGCTTGTTCTTCGTCTTGTGTGTGAGATTCACCAAGGCTAAGACACTACAAAAAAAAAGTTCATATTGTTACATTTTTTTTCATCACAATATTTTGATATTTGGTCACAATTAACATGTTGTGACGAATTTAACACCTTCTTTTTAATGTCACAATATAATCGTCATAAATCCAAGTTAGTCTCTAAATTGTCACAATACATTGTGACAATAACAACGGCAACATTTCGTCACTAATTGTGACTGTTAAAAAATTGTTACAAATAAGACACAATTTATGACTGAAACTTTTGTCACAAATAAGACACAATTTATGACTGAAACTTTTGTCACAAATAAGACACAATTTATGACTGAAACTTTTGTCACAAATATGACACAGATTGTGACACAAAATTTGTCACAAAAATGTCATATATACTAACCATATTTAAGTCACAAATTGTTATAAATTGCTACAAAATATTGTCACAAATCGGACAGAATTAGTGACTTGATTATAGTCACATAATCGTAACTGATTTATTTTGATTTGTGACCTTTTCTTTACTACTAAATTAGTGACAATTTGTGACAAAACTAAATCCGTGGAAATTTGGTCAATAATAATTTCATATTTTTAAAATAAAATAAAATAACGGGCAAATTTTGATAAAACTATATAATTATACATTAAAACATCAAAAAAAAACCAGCAAACGATATAATATTTAAGGAAAATATAATCCAAATACAAAGTTAAACAACAAACACAATTTAAAAGAAATACATACTATACATTACTTAGGATAAATAAAATCTAGGATAAGTAGATTTGGTGGACGGTCTTGGTGGTAGAGTTGAATCTAAGCATTCTCACTTGCAAAAGATTCCATCATTTTTTCCATAGATTCAAGTTTTTTCTGAATCTGCTGATTCTCTTCACGACTCTGTTTTAGATCATTTTCCATCTCTTGAAGTCGATGTGTTATCATCTCCATTTCAGAAGGTTGTGGTGGACTTGAAAAAGCATCAATAGATGGTATATCCTTACTTAGTGCTCCAAGTCCAAAGATATGACCTTGTTTAGATGATCCAACAGCCTAGTAAGAAAAACCAAATACATTAGTAAAAACAGAAAATATGTATTGAAATTTACAAATAAATTATATCTTAAACATAGCTACTAAATGTCAAACCGCATAATATAAACATTTTATAGATTATGTTTCACGGCTAACATATGCTTATGATATGAGACGTCGGATACTCTAATCTAGTTTTCAAGTTACATGCAAAGTGAACTATATACTAATTTAATTATATTCGTCGGCGAGAGCTTAATTGAGTGAGGATGGTTTGAGCTATGGTCATTCCGAGATCTTAATTTCGTGCTGTATCATAGATTAATCCCAACTCTGTGGTGCACTTCGACCCGCCAACACATTCCTCACATCGATCCCACATGAGAGAAGCTACCGCCATCATGTTAGATCTTTACCATCGACCATCTATTCTTCTCTAGGAGCCGGTGAACATCCTCCTGTGAAGCCACCTTTCTATCCCACGAACACACTCACCCTTGAGGCGTGTATAATCTGATATCAGGGCACAGTTCACGCTCTCCCTTGCCAGGTTCTATCATTTCTCTCTTGGTCTAGTCTAGTTTCGATTTCCTTTAGTTTCTAGCTTATTTTGCCGTTTTAAATAATAATAATATATATATATATATATATATATATATATATTAAGAACCCTAGATAATTGTAGCCTTGTTTCTTAAGTTGTTAATTTCGATTTTAATAAAACCTAAAACCCAAAAGAATTGTAGTCTATATTGTTCGTTAATTTGTGTATTTTGCCTTTGTTTGCTATCGTTTGTTAAGGTGTTAGTCTTCTTTTTTTGTTGAGTCCTTAAAATCTAAAATCCATAAAGAGTTAAGGTCATGTTTTTGTGTCTTGTGTCTTGTGTCGAATTCTTTGTCGTGCAAAATATAGTAAAAAAAAAAAGAAGTTTGCTTGTTAGATTTCTTTGTTAGATTTCTATTGCGTTGGTACCTTTATTTCTTGTTGTTTTTGTCAAGTGTAGAACCACTAACACAAGCAATGGGAGAGGAGATTGTACCTCAGGACGCAATGATGCAAATGCTGCCAGCTATGAGAGAAGAGGTTCGAGGTTTTGGAGACCGTTTGGGATGGTTAGAGCAGCCTCCACAACTACCGCAACAAGTACCTTAGGAACTACATCAGCAACCACCTCCACAACTTCCTCAGCCCCAACCCAACAACGAGCAAGGGTGGTGCAAGCTCATACGAACCTTAGAGAGGAGGATGATGTGCTTCTTGACACGGACGACGATGACCCTCCACCTGATCCATTACGAATCCAGCACCCGTTGGGGAGAAACCGAACAAGAGAGGTAGAGCTGCGAGAAACATGTAGAGATATCAAACTAATACCTCTAATTTTTGCAGGAAAATCAGATCCTGAAGTCTACATGGACTTGGAGAGAAGAATGGAGTATATCTTTGAGTGCTGTGGATATGGAGATGCTCGGAAAGTGCCCTAGTCGTAGCCCAACTAAACGAAAATGCCCTAGCATGGTGGGACAGAACCGTGGCTGAACGGAGGAGACAACTCTTTGGTCCAATCTCTAACAAGGGAGACATGAAATACCTTCTAAGGTTGAGGTACGTCCCTGATCACTATCACCGAGACTTACAAAAACGTTTTAGAAAGTTGTCTCAGGGAACAAGGACCGTGGACGAGTACTTGGAGAATTTGAAAAGCTTATGAACTTGCTGGAGTGAGAAAAATCCGAGGAAGCACTCATGGCTCAGTTCATAGATGGGTTACAAGAACAGATACAAAAAAAAGTCGAGAGGACTAACTACGGTGGACTCCATAAGCTACTTCACACGATGGTGCAAGTAGAGCAACAAATCAATCGCGAGAATGCAATGAGCAACCGGACCAGAAACAACACACATTGGGGTATAAGCAACAACCGAGGTATAGACAAGGGCAAGGCCGTGCAATCTGATTCTCGGATCAAGAACAAACCCCTTGAAGCACCTAAGGTTTCTAAGACCAAAGCAGATAAGTTCTCTAACTCTAATCATTCCCATTCTCATGATATTACGTGTTTCAAATGTCAAGGCAGGGGCCATTATGCACGATAATGTCTGAATCAAAGAGTGAAGATTCTCACTTCTAATGGAGAATATGAGTCCCAAGATGAGCAAGAGGATGAACCCGATGGACTTGATGAAGATGTAGAGTATCCACACACGGGAGAACTACTTGTGATCCGGCGCATGCTTAGTGTCTTTGTCAATCCCGAAGAGAAGGCTTAACGAGAAAACATTTCCACTCTCGGTGTACAATCAAAAATAAGGTATGTAATCTGATTATAGATGGAGGTTCTTGCACTAATGTTGCTAGCAAGTTTATGGTAGATAGGTTAGGTTTTGAAAAGACCAAACACCCAAGGCCATAAAAGTTAAGGTGGCTCAATGACGACCCTGAGTTGAGGATTGTTGAGCAAGTAACCATTCCGTTTAGAGTGGGGAGATATCAAGATGAGGTAGTTTCTGACGTAGTTCTTATGAAAGCCGGACATCTTCTACTTGGAAGACCATGGCAGTTTGATAAGGCCACCAATCACAATGGACACACAAACCACTACTCTTTCACCCACAAGGACAGTAAGTTTACCCTTGCCCGTTTAGTCCAACCGAGATACATGAAATGCAAAAGCATATGAGTAAGGAACTCTAGCTTATACTTACAATCTAGTGATATTTGTGAAACAGTGAGTGCCAATGGCACGGTGCTTCTAATGATTTTCAAAGAGTGTCTAAGTTCAGGTCTAGGTGAAGTGGAGCTTCCCGCGGAGATCCAATCTGTTCTAAGCCAATACAAGGATATGTTTCCGGAGGAGATACCACCAAGACTCCCACCTATCCGAGGAATAGAGCATCAAATAGATCTAGTACCAAGCTCACCTTTGTCCAACAAACCAGCATACCGGATGAATCCCAAGGAATTTAAAAAGCTAGAGAAACAAGTTTGTGACTTGATGGACAAAGGGTACATCAGAGAGAGCCTCAGCCCGTGTGCCGTGCCAGTTTTGTTGGTCCCAAAGAAAGATGGCTCGTGGAGAATGTGTGTTAACTGTCATGCCATCAGCAACATCAAAATCAAATACCGCCATCCCATTCCAAGGCTAGATGATATGTTGGACGAGCTAAGTGGTGCAACAATCTTCTCATAGGTAGAATTACAGAGTGGATATCACCAAGTTAGAATGAGAGAAGGAGACGAGTGGAAACCAGCCTTCAAGACCAAGCAAGGTCTCTACGAGTGGCTTGTCATGCCCTTCGGACTAACTAATGCACCAAGCACCTTCATGCAATTGATGAACCATGTCTTTTTATTGGTAAATTTGTTGTTGTTTACTTTTACGACATACTCGTCTATAGTTAGTGCTATTCTGATCATGTCACACATCTTGAGCTAGTTTTAAAACACTTCGGAAGGAAGGTCTTTATGCCAACCTAAAGAAGTGCAAATTTTGTGCTGACAAGTGTGTTTTCTTAGGCTTTGTAGTGAGTGAAAATGGACTATAGGTAGATGAAGAAAAGATCAAAGCATTCTGTGAATGGCCAACTCCCACAGAAGTTTTCATGGATTAGCTACCCGAGGTTTGTTTAGACATTTTAGCACGGTGGCTGCACCAATGACCGCCGTAATAAAAAAGAATGTACCATTCTCATGGGGAAAATCTCAAGATCAGTCTTTCAACACCTTAAAGGAGCGACTCATGCAAGCCCTCGTTTTAGCTTTACCTGAGTTCGAAGTCATGTTCGAAGTGGAGTGCGATGCTTCTGGTTTGGGGATTGGAGCTGTCCTACATCAAAGGAAGAGACCAGTGGTATTCTTTAGTGAGAAGTTTGTGGAGCTGCGTTGAATTATCCAACTTATGACAAGGAGCTTTATGCTTTGGTTCGAGCTTTAGAGACTTGGCAACATTACTTGCTGTCCAAGGAGTTCATCATTCACATCTATCATTAAATGCTCAATCATCTTAAGGGTCAGACTTTACTTAAGATTATACATGTCTAATTTTTGGAGTTCATCGAGACATTCCCCTACGTGATTAAGTACAAGAAAAGAAAGGAGAATGTGGTAGTCGATGCCATGTCAAGGAGGTATGCTCTCATTACCACGATGGAGGCTAAGGTGATGGGTTTTGAACACATTAAAGAATTGTATAAGGATCAGATGGAGCTAGCTGAATGTTACAAAGGCCATGCTCGAGGAGCTTACAAGGCGTTCTACTTGCAAGATGGATTTATGTTCAAAGACAAGCGGTTGTGCATTCTGCAAGGTTCCATTAGAGAGTTGATACTTAGTGAAGCACATGGTGGAGGTTTGAAGGGACATTTCGGCATGGACAACCTTAGCTATGATGAAAGAGCATTTCTTTTGGCCTTACCTTAAGAAGGATGTTGAACAGTTTTGTAGTCGTTGCATTGTGTGTCAGTAACCCAAATCCAGGTTACATCCTCATGGTCTCTACTTACCTTTTCCTATACCTAACGCCCCTTGGGTAGATATTTCTATGGACTTTGTCTTAAGTTTGCCAAGGATACGACACAAGGATTTAATCTTTGTGGTGGTGGACCGGTTTTCTAAGATGGCACACTTCATCCCGTGTGACAAGACCAACGATGCAACTCAAATTGCTGAATTGTTCTTCAAGGAGTGGTGCGTCTCTATGGAATCCCGAGGACCACAGTCTCTAACCGTGACACCAAGTCCTTGAGTCACTTTTGGAGGACCATTTGGAGAAAGTTAGGTACTAAACTTCTGTTTTCTACAACTTGTCATCCTCAAACGGATGGTCAAACCAAAGTGGTAAACCATACTCTCTCTACTTTAATTAGAGCCACCCTTGGAAAGAACATGAAAACTTGTCTTGATTGCATCCTTTTCATTGAATTTGCATATTACCCAGCTGTTCACTCGTCGACCAATCTATCTCCCTTTGAGGTAGTTTATGGAATTAACCCCTTGTCTCCGTTAGATCTTGTTCCTTTGCCTTAGATTGAACAGGTTAACCAAGATGATTTAAGGCGTGGGGAAGCCATAAAGATGTTGCACCTTGAAATTAAGGCGAACCTTGAAAGGAAGGCAGAAGAGAACAAACGCAAGGCTGACCAAGGAAGGAAGGAGATATTATTTGAACCAGGGGATTAAATCTGGTTGCACATGCAGCCATAAAGATTTCTAGAGCAGAGAGCTTCCAAGATATCGCCCAGAGGCGACGGTCCATTCAAGATCCTTGAAAAGATCAATGATAATGTCTATCGACTTGAGCTACCAAGTGAGGTAAAGATCTCCCATACAATTAATGTGGCTAACTTGTCTGCTTATGATCTAGGAGATTCAGTTTTGAGAACAAAACCTTCTCAAGAGGGAGGGAATGATGCGGACATCGGCCTCAGTCACCAACCTGACGCACATCCTGTCGCACATTCTATACCAGAAGTTCAAGAAGGCCCTATGACGCGTTCAAAGTCTAAACAGCTAAAGATTAGGTTCGACCTAGCTGTACTAGACCTTGTGAACTCCCTAGAACCAGAGATCACTCAAGACTGAGAATTCAAGAGAAGACATTAGAGGTACAAGATCCGTGCAAGTCAAGGTTCATCTCCGAGAATGATCAAGAAAGCCAAAACCAGGACATCAAGGACCAAGAAGAGCTTCAAGAAACTGTCCAAGGTATTCAAGAAGAACCACCAATCAACTTCTACATCACCAAACTCGCAAGTCAGATTATAGCTCAAGAAGTGTATCAAGAATTGCATTAGGGAACGTCCATCGGCCTTAAACCGCATCCGGGTATTCAATTTGTTAAAAGATCTAAGTAATAAACGAGAGTTTTAATAAGAGTTGTTTAGCTTAGTACATTATCGTTAAGAGATTAGGGTAACCGACATTTATGATTGAGTTCAAGACAAGATTTATTACTTCTCATCAATATTGCATATTGCTTGTTTAGATATCTTAGGAGATTCCCTCTAACCCGACATTTTAATCCTACATTCATTTTATTATCATTGAAAAACCAAACAAAAATTATTTGCGTTGCCCTTTCTAAATTTTAATTATCATAGTCCATAGTGTAATCGTTTTGGTCTTTGTGGATTCGTTCCCTAAGTACTAAAGTTGTGTATCGTACACTTGTAGTAATTATTTGGGGTAAAAAACTTATACACTCAACATAACGTCTGTCAACCAATCAGTGCAGATAACCAACCGATTGGTTTGGATTATTTTAGAGGACCAATCGATGCACGTAATCAACCGATCGGTTATGGGGGACTTCAGCAACCAATCGGTTACTACAATATGTTGATCAGTTTGTGTGCTGCTGCTGAGGCTACTTTTCGGGATTACAACGCTCCTAGTCAGTTTTATGCTGGAAGAACCGCTTTGTCCGCCTATGCCTCAAGACAAGATATCAAGAGAAGACTATCACAATTGGTGAAACAATCGGTTTTCAACGGTCTTACTTCTGAAAACCCGATGGCCCATGTGCAAAAATCTAAGGATCTTTGTAGCACAACAAGAGTGAATGGAATGTCTAAAGATTACCAGCTTCTGACCTTTTTTAAGTTCTCCTTGGGTGATATGGCTGCGAGACGGTTGAAACTGCTCGAGCCATGTTCCATCACTACTTGGGTTCCATGTCGTGATCAGTTCATCAATCACTTCTACATAAATTCGAAGACCACACAGTTGAGGAACAAGATCTTTACGTTCCAACAAGCAGGGAAAAATATATTTTTCGAAACGTGGAATCTTTTCAGAGGGTACTGGAAGGTTGCCCACATCACGGTTACACTCCTAAGACATTGCTACACGTTTTTTATCAAGGCGTCTCAGAAAAGTTTCAGATGGCTCTTGCCACGGCATGTCAATAGAATTTTGCGACCAACTTTGTTCGTAAGCTAATCATCTCATAGAGAATTTGGCTACGAGTAATAACAACCATTGTCCTGAGTATGATAGATCGAAGATGGTTGTTATTAACAGTGTGGAGACAAGCGATTACCAAGAGTTGAAAGAGAAGGTGGATCTATTGTTAAAACTTCAGAAAAGGGAGTTAAGTGTGCCCGTGGATGGTGTTGAACAAGTTGATGAAGTTAATGATGGTGTGTACAATGAGGGAACCGAGGAGATAAAGTACATTAACGGACGTGGTATCAACAACTTTAATGAATATTAGTGTTCTTTTTATGATGAATCTTGCTTCTTTTCAATGAGAACGAGATAGTTTTAGAGTCTTTTTGATGTTTTGCACGATAATGGACTTGGTGGAAGAAATAGACACTATTAGGCTTAAAATGGGCTTTAAGTGAATCAGAAGAAGAGAAAATCGGAGATGACAAGCAACCATTGCACTTTGCACCGATCGGTTGAGAAGACCGAGAGCCAATCAGTTGCACCTTCCACCGATCGGTTGCCGCCTTGAACAAGCTTCCTTTTCTCGATTACTTGGGCTTCCCTTGCATTATAAATAGGTTGCTTGTAACTGAATTTTCTATCCATTGCTTTTATTTACTTTCTTTATTAAACGAAAAAACCAAAAATAATTTTTATTGTCCAATCTAAGTTGTAAATTCGATTCCTAAATACTACATCGGTGTTATTGTACACTTGCGGTATTCATTTGGGGAAAACTTACATTTAACCCGTGACAAATCAAAAGTATTGGCGAATAAAGATGAACACATTGATGATTTCTTCAGAGAGCACTAAAAAATTTGAAGACAAGATAAGAGCATCACAAATATCACGAGTATAAGAGGCATAAGTGCAGCCTTTGTAGCAAAGACGGAACATATCGACTTGTGATACGGTGATATAATAACTATTTGGCTTACTTTCTTCACCTTCACACGAGATAATCTATCCAAAAAACAAAACAAAAAATACCACACCAAATGATTAGATAGTAGTTGACATAATAGATCAAAATCGCAAAAAATATATTAAAAAATCAAGAACTAATTCTAAAATATACTAGATAGTTACACATTCGCAAAATATTAGATGATAATCGGGAAAACATCCTATATCTCCAATGGTATCGTACCAAATGCGGTCCATACTAAACCATACTTCTAATCCTAATTCCACCCGAATTAATACTTCGCACCCAGTTCCCCATAGATCTAGTCCATTCGGTTTTCGAACTGGGTTTAGTCGGTTTACAAACTAAATCCAAATAAAACCACACAAGCCCATAAAATCATATAAAAAATCCGATTACGCTAAACCCAATCCAATCTAGCACCCAACCTGATTTCTTCTTCTTTGCTTATTTTCGTCTCCCTAACCTGCAACAGATATTAACTTCAAATCAGACAACATGGATCTTGATATCTAATCTCAAACTCAAACGTGAATTCACCACAAAAGAAGCAATCTATAGAAGAGTTGTCCCAGAAAACAGTAAGGATTCACCGAAACCTAGAATAAAAATCTCCCCCAATTTTGGTATCTCCAAAGATCGGTGAATCATCCACACACGACACAAAATAGACGATTGAACAACCAAAACCCTTGAATGTGAAATTGACAACGAATCCAAACCTGAGAAACTCGTTATCAAATCGAAGGCAAGCCTTAAAGGCCAAAGCTTTCGCGTGAGAAAAAAAAGAGTTGTTGCCCATAGTAACATAAACTCAATGCAAAACAAGTCTTGAAGACAGAGCAGAACAAGTCTCAGATCAAAACAGACTAGTAGTCAAATGAAATTCCAAGCATATAACCACATCGTTCTCATTAATATGTAATCCATCGTTAACTTTCACATTCATTCTCCTTAATCTAGCACCGGAATTCGAATCAACACAAAAAGATTCGCTTACTTTGATCTCATATCCTTCCTTCTCCATGTGTAGCTTAGAGTATGACCTAATAAGCCTCTGAAATTCCGAATCATCCGTCACCACATCTTTAGCAGGTTTAGAAACTTCTACCTCTTCAATTTGAGTTTCGTCGGATTCGAGCTCTTCTCGACTCATCTGGAACCGTAGGAAACGTTGTCTTCAGCTGCAAAAAGCAAATTGGAGCAGGAATCATAAGCAGTAGAGACTCTGATTTGCTTGCTCCGGCGAGGTGATTGAACAACAAAGGAATATAATCCTTTGGGTCGGTTATAATTGGGTCGGGTCTTAGGTCGGTTATGATTTTGGGGTTTTTTTTAATATAATCGGATTGAAATCTGGTTTAATTAGGTTTAGTCTGGTTTATTGTTTACGATTGATATATCATGGTTTTTACCCATTAAAGACCATGATATAAGTCTTTTTTATCGAGTCTTTCTATTGTTTCCGTAGTCTTTTAGAGTCTTTTCATGTTTTAGCATGTTTGGAGCTTAATTGGAGTTTTTAGAGCATTCTGGAGCTTTGTAGCATCCGTTGAAGACGTTCCCACCGATGGATTGAGCTCACATATGGACACGAAATAGATCAATGGATTAGCTTTCATTTGGAAGTGGTTTGAAGCCATTCCAACGGTGCGATCAAAAGTTATGCCAGTTTTCGTGAAGACAGTCCAGTCTGGCAAAACACCAGAAATGTCCTTGTATCGACCGATACCAGCTGGTATCGATCGATACCGACTGCAGGAAGGGAAAACACACGTTTTTACAAGTTTTAAGAGTCTGCAACTTGGCCCAGAAGACATTATTATTTACAAGAAAGCCCAGAACGTGTTTTAGACTTATAAATAAGGTTTTCAGCCACCTGTTTAGGCGACGCCTGATTTACGCTTTATTCTATGCATTATTTCTTCTTTGTTAATTCTACTTTGATGATCTATTCAATCATGTTGTTTGCTTCATTCTGCATGTCTGAGTAGATCCCTTGTTAGGATTAGGGTTGCTTAAGGGTATTTGATGAATTGTTAGATCTGAATTGATTGTTAGGGAATAATCTATAGAGCTTTTCACCTAGACTTGAGATTAATGCTGATTTTAGCCTCGCGAACTAAAATCTGACTTTAGGTTGTTGATTGGCACGGAAGTGTGATTGATTTGCCTGATGTAGTGTTTGGTGAGCAAAAGCCCTATTCGCAAAAGAATTTGGTTTAGGGATTTTGTGAACAATTGAACTTGAACTTTAATGCTTGTTTAAATTCATAGAATTTGCAAAGGAATTTGGAATTCTAGGTTTAGGCATATATAGTTTTCGCAACGACAGTTGGTTTACTTTACTACCCTTAGTATGATGGATACTCATTGTTACTTTCGTTACTTACGTGTTTTGATTTTTGTTTTTGTGTTTTCAGGTGTATGCCTAGACGTAAAACCAGAAGCCAGAACGCACAGCTAGTAATCTTTCCAACGAGGAGCTAGCACTTTGGAACGCACACAAGGAGAGCACAGAGGCCAGCAGAGATGACAATCCAGTGGTATTGGTTCGTGATGAGGCTGGTACTTCGAGAGACATGAGGGTCATTTGTGTATGAGAGGGGACAGCGTCTTGAATGCAGAGGGGAACGTCATTGCCGCCTGCTCCTGTTCCCGACCAGATCATCCACCTGTTGTTGCTGGACACGCTGGAATGATGTGGTCGAACGTGGTAGAACCATTGGAGAGTACAACAGGCCTGACCTGTTCTATGCTAATCGATCTGCGATTCGCATCCCACCTTCAAGGAATGACTTCGAGCTGAAGCCTGCATACTTCTCATCGTAGGCCAGCATCTGTTTCACGGTTTTCCTCATGAGCACCCTATGGATCACGTAGAGAGGTTTGAGGACTTGGTCCCACTAGCATCAAGTATAATGAGAGTGTCTATTGATTACCTTCTCTGCAAGCTTTTCCCATACTCTCTCGGGGGAGAGGCATCTTACTGGCTAAGAATCTGCCGCCTGGTTCGCTTACCACCTGGGAGGAGACCAAGAACGCGTTCCTCAACAACTTCTATGATGATGCGAGATCAGAGGAACTCAGAAACAAGATCTCCAATTCTCTCAGGGAGCAACAGAGCTTTCAAAGCCGCTTGGATTCAGATTCAGGTCGTATCAGAGGGATTGTCCTCATCATGGGTTTACTCAGGTTCAGTTGTTGGGTATTTCTTCAGAGGGATTGACTGGAGGTATCAGATGGCCCTAGATGTTGCAAGCAACGGGAATTTCAACACGAGATATCCCGAGGATGCTTATGAGCTGATTGAGAACTTGGCGTCTAGCAATAGCACCAAGAATGCCGATTTAGAGTGGAAGACGCAGAACGGGAACATTCCTGAAGTGCAGATTGCTGAGGTGCACGCGAAGCTGGATTCGGTGCACAATTTCTTGATGGGTAAGCAACAGAAAGCTGCCACTGCTGATGAGCATGAGGTCAGAGGGGTTAACTACGTTGGTGGTGCTGGTTTTCAGAGCCAGGGATTTCAATACAACAGAACAACAAACCAGCTGGTTTTGGTAACTACAAATCGCACCTACGGGAACTCCTCTTACCAGCTCCTCCACCTAAGGCACAAGACAATAAGGTTGAAGCCATGCTCGAACAGATTCTCGAGGGACAAACAGAAGATGAACAGTGGATTCAATGGGAAGATGGATGCTATGTATACAGAACCTGAATGGAAAGATTGAGAATCTTAGCATCTATCACAAGATAGCTCAGACTTCCAGCCGCTGTAAAGGGAAAGACGGCTCAAGCGCACGTAATGCAATCACCCTCAGAGGTGATTCTGAGCCAGATACGTCAGCATCGATCGATACCACCTCAGGTATCGATCGATACATCCTGCAGAGCCGACGCAAAACCAGAGCATCGATCGATACACACCTGGTATCGATCGACACCCTCACTGACTGAGCCAAAGACTGTGATAAAACCCGAGATTGTCGAGGAGAGAGTCCACATGCCCAAGCACCTTTCCCTCGACCTCAAAGAAAGTCTAAGCAACAGATGGAAGAAGCAGATGTATGGTAGTACTGGACAAATCCTGATTGAACTCCCTGTACCTGATGGAGTCAAGATCTCACATCCACTGAAGAGGTATGTTAAGAGGATGGTTACCAATGATGTGAGCCCTGAGGAAGCAGCTTTGCTCACAAAGGACATCAGTGCAATCCTCCTAAAAAAGACAGTCTCGAGGAAAGAGAGGAAGGTGAAAACCTCTGAACATGTCAGTGCCATAATTCAGAGTAGGATTCCAGAGAAGCTACCGATCCAGGAAGCTTTGTGCTAGACTGTTCTATCTCAGCTGGAAGATTCCCTCAATCTCTCTGTGATCTCGGCTCTGGCATTAACATGATGCCTCTCTCTGTTGCTGAACGCCTAGGGATGTCTTACCTTCATCCCAGCATAGATGTCTCTCATTTTAGCTGACCAATCCAGAAGAATTCCAGAAGGTGTCTTAGAGGATGTTCCATTAATGATCGAAGGTTGTATGATTCCACAGACTTCGTGTTTTTGGACTATGTTGAGGACCTCAGGATCCTCTTATTTTGGGAAGATCATTCTTGGCAACAGCTGGTGCCATCATTGATGTGAGAAAAAGACAGGTAGAGCTTGATTTGGGTGGTGTAGTCATGAACTTTGACATGGACAAGCTGAGGAGGAGATCTACCATCGAGGGTCAGACCTATTCTGTAGAGATTTCCTTCGATGAGGGACCAACCACAGAGGTTTCAGATGAGGGTACTGCTGGATATGCTCCAAAACTCGACCAGAGCCAAGGAGCATCGATCGATACCACTGAGGGTATCGATCGACACCGACTGCCACCTGCACCTCTGATGAGCAGTTTGTTGTTGCATCTAAGCGAGCTGATTCGCTTGGTGATTGGAGTGAGGACTGTCTTTTCAATCCTAGGTTCGTGGAGGAGTTTCCAATAAAGGCCAGCCTACTGGAGACTGATGCCTTTACATTAGAGGCAAGGATTTCAGAGCTTCACTGCAGAACAAGCAGTGAGATTCAAGTTTTTGGACCCTACGCCGGTCAGCGTAGCACTATGTCCACCAGCTGAATCCAAGCCACGACATCACCTCTCCCACGCCAGACACCTCGGAGGAAGAAAAGGTACGTATCTTCTGTCTCAAAACTCAAACCACAGGATGTTATCAATCATATACCTCCATCTCCTTCACGCTTAAGCAAGCCGCGAGACTCTCGTCGAGCGCTTGTTGTTCTTTTGACCTATGTGCAGGAAAACGAAGTGTTCACCCAATCTTCCACCCGCCCTGCTGCTATTCTCATTTCTTGGTAGACCACACACAGTTCATGCTTACACACCGCCTTGGATGAGACGTTTGTCACAGAGACACTCACATCTCTCGGGAAACCACCCGACACTTGAGCCCCGACACCGTCAAGCTAATGACATTTAAACAAGCGCTTAGTGGGAGGCAACCCACTGGTAAGTCTCTATTTTAGTTTATTTTCATTTTTGTTTTTTGTGTCTTCACGTGGAGCAGGTTCAGATGACCAGCATCGTCGATACCATTGTATCGATCGACACCAGGAGGAAAAGAGATTCATCGCTCATGATCGCGAGTATCGATCGACACCAGCAAATGGTATCGGTCGATACCCTCGCACATGTACTTCTTCGTTTTGTTTTTCACTATTCCTCTCGTTCTTCTGATTTCTTTTACTGACTCTAACTTAGAATAACACTGGGGACAGTGTTTGTTTAAGTCTGGGGGAGGTAGTTGCTGACAACGTGTTCGTTTTCTTAGAGTCAGTCGTTTTTGTGTGCAATTTGTTTTATTTGAGTCAAAATTTGTTTTATTGAGTCAAAATTGTCCTGGAGATTATGATCTTGTTTTTGAACTTACTGTGCTGACTTTATTTCTGAGTGTTCATTGTTACAGAACCAGTTTTCAGATCGACTAATGAAAAATCCAAAGGCTGACCAGTTGACTAGAAACACACATGTTTCCAGTGGATTTCATCGAAACCTGAGCATGATTTTTGCACTTCATCGATGTGGTTAGTGTCTCTGAAGCTTGATTCCTCATCATAACTGACAAAAGAAACCCATGTGTTTAAAGTGATGGTATTTCTCTCCCCTGTTATAAGTTTATACATAAGAGCATAAAAGATGAGATGATTTTCTTCTGAGTAGAGGGCTAGGAAAATTTCCAGCGATCCATTATTCTACTTGTGAAGGAATGATCACACAAAGGTTGGAAGCGAGGTTAGAAAAATTTCCTGTGATACCACTATTCGCCTACACCTTTGATACACAGAGAGGAAAGAACAGGGATTCGGTAGCAAAACACCTCAATACTCGCGTCTCAGACCTTAATGTGTATATGCAGAGCTAAAAAGAAAAAAAAGAGAAGAACATGATCAAAATAAGTCTGGGGGAGAGAACAATACCAAAAAGAGTGAGAATTTCAGGTATTTCTTTTGTCATGATATTGTTTGGGAAAGAATCTGGAAGTTCTTGGATATTGATTACAGCGATGAAACTGGCAATGATGGTTTTTATGAATGAAGCTGTGATACTATGTGTGGGTTCTGGAAAAGCTGCAAAGGTCTACGGAGAAGTAAATGGTGGTTAGATCTGGGACTGGTAAAGTAATGAGAAGATATTAGGAAGAAGGCCCATTGCAGTGTTTCAAGAACAAGTGAGTCTCCGCGTTTTCAAACTCTTTCTCCGGTTTGGTTTTCTGTTTGCTTGAGGGCAAGCAAAGACTAAGTCTGGGGGAGTTGATATATCATGGTTTTTACCCATTAAAGACCATGATATAAGTCTTTTTTATCGAGTCTTTCTATTGTTTCCGTAGTCTTTTAGAGTCTTTTCATGTTTTAGCATGTTTGGAGCTTAATTGGAGTTTTTAGAGCATTCTGGAGCTTTGTAGCATCCGTTGAAGACGTTCCCACCGATGGATTGAGCTCACATTTGGACACGAAATAGATCAATGGATTAGCTTTCATTTGGAAGTGGTTTGAAGCCATTCCAACGGTGCGATCAAAAGTTATGCCAGTTTTCGTGAAGACAGTCCAGTCTGGCAAAACACAGAAATGTCTTTGTATCGACCGATACCAGCTGGTATCGATCGATACCGACTGCAGGAAGGGAAAACACGCGTTTTTACAAGTTTTAAGAGTCTGCAACTTGGCCAGAAGACTTTATTATTTACAAGAAAGCCCAGAACGTGTTTTAGACTTATAAATAAGGTTTTCAGCCACCTGTTTAGGCGACGCCTGATTTACGCTTTATTCTATGCATTATTTCTACTTTGTTTTTCTA
>SMJT01000032.1:1395634-1540216 GCA_004349715.1 Crucihimalaya himalaica | reverse complement strand
TACTTTGATGATCTATTCAATCATGTTGTTTGCTTCATTCTGCATGTCTGAGTAGATCCCTTGTTAGGATTAGGGTTGCTTAAGGGTATTTGATGAATTGTTAGATCTGAATTGATTGTTAGGGAATAATCTATAGAGCTTTTCACCTAGACTTGAGATTAATGCTGATTTTAGCCTCGCGAACTAAAATCTGACTTTAGGTTGTTGATTGGCACGGAAGTGTGATTGATTTGCCTGATGTAGTGTTTGGTGAGCAAAAGCCCTATTCGCAAAAGAATTTGGTTTAGGGATTTTGTGAACAATTGAACTTGAACTTTAATGCTTGTTTAAATTCATAGAATTTGCAAAGGAATTTGGAATTCTAGGTTTAGGCATATATAGTTTTCGCAACGACAGTTGGTTTACTTTACATATGTGTTTCAAGTTTGAAAGCGAAGCTTCATTAATTCCTGACAATTGATTGGATTTGATAGTTCTGATTTGCCTGTTAGTTTCCCTAAGCCTAGCGTTTTCCTCCATTGATTTATATCCTTGAGTTAGTTGCTTTGTTGTTTTTAATTTCATCTATTCTGCTTAGCTTAGTTCTTATTTCTGAAATCTATTGAGTGTTATCTTGAGTCTTTGTGGTTCGACCCCTAGAGTACTATAGCGACTGCTTAGATACTTTTAGGATATTAGTTTTGAGCATATCAACGATATATTGGATTAATGAAATCATAAACCAGTTAAACCCATATTATGAGGAATTAGATGATAACTACTGATTCGGGTGGGTATCAGATTAAAAGTATTGATTTGGGTGAATCAGGATTAATAGAAGTATGGTTTCGAAGAAATATAAAACCAATCATAGTATAGGCCGCATTTGGTACGATGCCATATTTTTGGTGGGGATCTAGGACGTTTTCACATGATAATCTTAGTTCAAGCTTACAATATCAGAAGATATCATCAGAGCTTCATACTTCTCGATTCAATCAATTAACACAAGATCGTTGGTTGCTTCCCATAGATCAACTGCAATCCTCACACACGCTATCTAATGTTGTTATCATTAATCAAATTCATATCTAGCTGAAGAAGATGACACTTGATGTATTTCAGCGCATAAACTCTGCAATCATGATCTGAAATGACTCAAAAGACACAAAAACACACACCAAAGACACACAAAGACACTAGAGAACTTATAAAATGCAAAAGACTTACTTGGACACTAAAACACTAAAACACAAAGAAAAATACCAATGAAATAATAAAATGGATATTAACTATCATGATAAAGCGGTAAAATGCGAAGTTATCAAATCAGAAGATGATCAATTAAATCAAAGTGACGGAGAAATGTACAACCTCATGTTGTAACAAACTCTGCAGTCACAAGGTGATGTGCACAACCAAACCTTGAAACTTAAGTATAAGTAACATTCGCCATATTCTTATTTTTCCCTATATATTTAGCATCACAGATTCAAAGAAGACACTCAAACACAACAAAATTTTGTTTCGGTGTATGACCAATTTCATCAAAATCATATAAACAAGATTTAAAATATATCATTAACCTAATTTCTCCACATCACGATCACCACATCTACAACCGAAGAGTTCTAAATGTAATACAATCAACATCTACAATTTAGTCACTTGGACTTTAGAAGTCGGAATCCCTTGGGAAAGCAAATTGCACCGCAGAGACACTACAAGTATAACTTACTGAAACTATGAAAATTAAGACATCTAAATCTCATAAAATTGAGACATCTAAATAATCTTCATGCAATGAAAATCCAGAATTCTAAAGGAGCAAACAAGATTGGGCAATTGATGGTGAAAAAGAGCAAACAAAACAAGGGCAATTGTGTCTGCGAGAGGAGGATGAACCAAAAGAATGTTGTTGTAAGAGGGAGGGTCAAATGAGAAGAGGAGGATGAATCATGCCGCCAAACACACAGTCGTTGAAGATACCGCCAACGAAAACGAAACTTTTTTAATTTAAATTTTGTCAATTTTTTGGACAAAATCTCATAAAAAACACCGAAAATGACACTGAGTTCCACTTTCAATCTCCAATGTTTAGCACTCCCAACTAAAACCACCAAAGTGGCAAACTGGCACAATAAACCTTCTAAGTGGCATATGTTTTTTGCAGCCCCACAAAACTAAACACATCTCCTTTAACTCTGTTAATTTTTTATTTTATTTAACGGAGTTAACAAAGTTAACAGAGATCGGTTAAGTTTTGTGGGGGCACGAACATATATGCCACTTTGAAGGTTTATTGTGACAGTTTTACTACTTTGGTGGTTTTAATTGGAAGTGTTAAATTTTGGAGGTTTAAAGTAAAACTGAGTGCCACTTTCAGAGTTTTTTATGGGATTTTAAAGGAAGAAGAATGGGATTTTAGTTAAAGGGTTTTGTAGAAACCTCTTTTTTACTACAAGGTTTTGGGTAAGAAAGTTTAAGCATGTAAAAGCCGCTTTTCTAATTGTATGTTTTGATTTTCTTTTTTTTTAATTTCGATTAAGTAATTAAATTACAGGTTATAATTTTGTAATTTTATTTTTTATAATTAAGAGCATAATTGTTTTTAGTTATTATCTAGATAATGTATAAATAGACAAATTGAAGACTAAATTAATCAGTTACCGAACCTCTAGATAGATGACTACATGGAGCAACTGTCGTGAATCGTGATGTCCACATCAATAAGATAAATAACAAAACACGGCCTAAAATTTTATCTTAATGTGTTCTTTATCCATTATCTTTAATTAGACTTTCATATCAATAAGATAATTCGTGATGTCCATATGAGGTATACTTAATTAGTTATTTATCTTATTGAAAAACAAAATCATTAAAATAGTTTCTTATGAAATTAAAATATTGCCTCCATTGATAAGTTGTTATGGTGCAATTATACATCTTTTTTCCTCCATTGTACATGTGACATAAACTAAAATTAAGTGAAACATATACAATTAAAGATAATGTCTAAACTTAAATCCATCTTTTTTCCCAAGTCCTTCAAAATATTCTCAATCATATGAAAGTCATATTAATAAAATAAAAGTCCAAAATATGTATATTTTAGAGCCAAGTGGTTTTAAAAGAACCTATTTGTAGTTCTGTCATACAATTTATAATAACTATTTCACAAATTGACTTTTACATTTCTTTAAAATTCGAAATCGAAAAGAAAATGAAATCAAAATCTTATATAATACAGTAAAATTTTTCAAAAAACAAAAAAAAAATCATGAGAAGCTGACATGTGTCATCCTTCCTTTTGACACTTGATATTAACTAATGAATTATATGAAAACAATAAATAATCAAATCAATATATTTAGACCAATTTGAAAGGGCTTTTTTCACTCACATTTTTCTAAAACCATTTAAAATATCACAATACCAATGTCAATATTTTTTTCCGGTTGATTTCCTCTTCGATATAATTGATGTAGTTGTGGACATATAACCAATGACAAATGTAAGCTCACTTCTTTGATTTATTTATTCTTTATTATATGATGTTTTGCCCCCAAAAATTAGTTTTTTTGTATATCTTTTTTTAATTTCATTAACTAAATATTATCGAACCATGTTTTATATTTTTTTCTGGTTGCCGTATTTGTTTGTGGCATTGATGCTAATATTGCAACAGATACAAAATGCACTACCATGAATCTCCACATTTGTTTCTTACATTGTAGAATCTTCTTTTTTTTTTGGACGATACATATGATTCTTTCCCCTCTTTCCAAAATGACTTAACCAAAATTTAGAGTAGAAAAAAGATATTTTTATTTATTTATTTGGTTTTATTTTCATCATCAGAATTTCATCAAACTCATTTTTATGTGGATTTAAACGACCAAAGAAACAAATATACGAGGATGAGGCAATGCAATTGCATATCTTTAACTCATTCAAAATTATTTGTAAGAAAAAATATTTTAAAGTGGGTTCATTTATTAAACTAAATTCCATATCTGGATTGCATTCATATAAGTTTTATTTTGAAACTAACACAAATAAGTTTCTATTTAATTTTCAATCCAAATTTAACTCCAAATTTCAAATCAAAATTTTTTCTTACATGTATAATTTTGTTAGGATTTGTTTTGTTTGTTTAATATAATTTTTTTAAGTTTTATTATCCATAACATTACAAGAAAACAATGGGATTTTTGACCACCATTTCCAACAAAACGTGTCAAAAATTTTACGACGATATTTCAAGGAATTCCGACCAATTTTCGACCACCGTAACTATGGTCGGATATTGGTCAGTAAACTTGAAAACTTTCCGACCACCACCATGTCGTCGTAATTTTGCCGGAAAAGGTGGTCAAAAATCGGAAGTTTTTCCGACCAATCTTTATCGTCGAATTATGATTGGAAAAGTCTTCGGAAAATGCTCTTAAAAAGTTAGGTAAAAACGTGCAAAATGAAGTAATTTCAGACGCCTACCTACTAATATTCATAGAAAGCTCGCTGGAAAAGTTTTTCGACTAGTTTCTGACCAATAGGGTCGTCGGAAAAGTTTGTTATATATAGTATTCAATGATTCATTCCTCAACATTACCAAGTTATTTATAAATCAAAAAAAAATTCCGATACGGCTTCTCATAGCATTTATTAAGTTAGAGAGTATATGTATCAATATTTAAACGAAGCTACGGGTAAAATTCGGCGTGAATACAAAGAAGGATTATCGGAGTTCAAGCACTTCGCTATGAATCAAGAGATGATATGTACAGAAGGTATCAGGAAAAGAGTTTGGAACCACGGTGGTCGGAAACTCGTCGGAAAAATGGTAATTACGGTTTCTGAGGATATTCTTACTACTCATGGTTGTCAGAAAGTGTTTCCTATATAGAGAACCCGAAATTTTTCATCATTTTCAAATCTCATCACTTTCATAACACTCTTCTCTCATCTTCAATCTCTCTTAAACACTCTAAAAACACTCATCTTCAATATCTCTTTGGATATTCTAAAAGTTAAGAATTTCTCCATATTCTTCAACTTTTTACATATTTATTCAAATTTTTGTTATTAATAATATTTTTTTCCAGGTTATGGCGCGACACGGAACACGGGGAGGGTACAAAGAGTAGTGCGAACATATGGGGATCAACCCAACATTGGGAAGCTACGGCTCGGAAACCCAAGAACCATTCTAACAATCATTTCTTACATTTCCCGATGATAGTACGGATGTTCCGAAAACTATTCCGGAGGCGGAAACAATGGATAATCAAGAAGCCCAACAGACAATGTCGTTGCTCCAAGCTCATAGCCAAACAAAATTGAATAAGCTGGATCCAAAAAGAAGGACAGGACCCATTGGTAAATTTTTAAATTAAATATTTTTTTTAATTTCAAATACACTATATTTTAAAAAATTTGATTTCAATAACTCATTTATATTGATTATGTAATAGCGTACAAATTGAATGGATATATCATGAAGTCCGTGAAAAGGGTCATGGAGAGTGACTTCCCTCAACCCTTTCCGAATTACACCTTGGTTTCCAGAGAAGTTAAAGAATGTTGGCTCAATGCATTTGTGGTTAGTATAATTTTTATTTTTGGGGAACTTTTTTTCAATTGTGTATAAAATTTTATTTATATTTTGAATATTTTATAATTTCAGCAAAAATATTATTGGGAATATGATTTAACTACTGAAGTCCGAGAGAAGTTTGAGCAGCTTTGTTCAACATGCTTGAAGCATAACGTGTACGAGTGGAAGAAGAGGTGGGGAAATGGAAAGGACAAGCCGAGTTGGATGCCTGACACTGTTTGGACCGGCCTAATAGCCTATTGGGAAGATGAGAAGAATAAAGAACATAGCCTAAAAACCTCCAATAACCATAAGAGCGACCACGGCGGTTACAGAATGGCTAAACACACTTGTGGGTCGATGCCTTACGTGCGAAAACACGAGAAAAGGGTAAATCTTCAATGTTTATATATTTATTTAATATGTTAATATACTTACTACTTTTGTTTTTCATTTAGCGTGATTCCGGGACAAAACAACTTCTAGATATCGTGACATTCATGGAAGAATCCCATAAGCGTAAATCTGATGGGATTTTTGTCGATATGAAATTTGAGGCTATTGCTTGGAGATATCGGGAGATGGAGCAAGGGAGACTAACTCAAATTAGTCAGGAAGAAGACACTCTCGATGATTACACACTTTTCCAAGCGGAAATAGATGAGATCTTCCACTATATAAGTGCAATTATTTTAACAATAGTAAAAATTTTACTTATTTTGGTTAACATTATAACTCTTCTATATATTTAGGAAGTGGGACTCAGGAAGGGAAAACGGTATGGGGTCGGGTCAATCCTGTTTGATGAGCACGTGGGACAAATCTCAAGCATGAATTCGTACGAGGAGAAGTATCGACAAACGCAAGAAAAGTATCAGGAAACGCAAGTCTGAATTTTCAAACCAACTACCAACTAGGATTGGCTGGAACTTGATCGGAATATTGTTGACCAGTTTTCGACAACGTTAGTTTGTCGAAAAGGATCGTCGGAATCTCGTCAGAACTTTTCCGACTAAAAATCTGGAATAAAGATCTTTTCCGATCATGATTTCCGACCAATCCCGGTTAGTCGGAAAGTCGTCAGAAATGGTGTTTTTCAACGAGTTTCCGACTAATACGATGGTCGGAAATCGGGGTTACTTCTTGTAGTGTAAAACCAGAAAAATAAGTACCCTTCTTAAACATTTTAGAATTTGGTCTTAATATAGTTTAGAATTTTTTCTTAATATTTTTTTTAAGGGGACAAACACGTGGTCGTTCATAGAGATTTTACATGGCTTATCAAATTTGAATACATAAGTACTTACTATTTATATAGTGTTGAGTATTTACTATATTAGTTTAAACTCACGCAATGCGTGAGATGCTCTATTAGATTAGGATGAAACTTCATACCACATCCACCATGTAAATTTTAGGAATAATTTGAGTGTATATCCTAATTTGAGTGTATATCCTAATTTGTGAATAAAATTTAAAAATTATACTATCATTTTAATGTATTTGAAATCTACCTTATTTAATATTAAAAATAATTGTTTTGCCCTTAGTTAATAACTAAAATTCAGAAAATAAACTTAATTAATTTTTTTACAAATATTATTTTTAAATTGAAATTAAATTGTTATTTGATCTTTTTTATTCAAATTTTAGATAATAATGAATTTCAAAGAAATAAATTTATTAATGTTTATATGTTTTGAGAATGTTTAATATTAATCAATAATTAAAATAAAATTCAGATTAGAAGAAAAAGAAAATTTTAACTAAAAATTAAGAATTATCTCACCCAATTGATTAAAAAAACAAAAATTTGTATTTTAGTTTTCTTCTTGGCGTCGCTCTTGAAACGAAGAGAGCTCGGGTTTTCGAAAGTCTCTAACTTTCTTAATCCAGATTTTGCTGAAGCTTGTATACTTTAAACCATATATTAATGGATGTTTTAACTACACTATATTTATTTTAAACTAATTATGAAGATATAATATATAATTTAAAATTATTTTTTTCAAAAAATAATTAATTTTAATATTAAAACCAAAATTAATTATATCAAATTAAAAAAAACAAATGAGCAGTACAAAACAATCGACAATGTAACAAGTCAACTAACCAAAATATAAGTTGACTGTTGTAAATTTAGTCAACAGAGAAGAAAATTAAGTCGACAAAAATACAATAAAATTCGACAGTACAAAAAAATCAAATTCACTAATAAGTCCACGTAAAATAAAATAAGTCTATTCATAATAAACGAATCGACAGAAAAAAATAAATCAACAAAAAAGAAAAATAAGTCAACAGTTTAAAAAAATTGACTTTGTAAAAAAAACTAATCAAAGAAAATATAAGTCGACTCTTTTAAAATAAGTAGATAGAAAATAAATTTAATCGACAAATATAAAATATAAGTCGACTGCGTAAAAAATTGATTGATTAATAAGTCAACGTAGAATGAATTAAATCTATTATGATAAAAAGTCGACAGAAAACAATTATAAATCGATGAACAAAAAAGTAAGTCAACTGTGTTAAAATATGTCGATGAAGAAGAAAATTAAGTCAACTTAAGTGAAATATAAGTGGATATTTGCAAAAAATTGACTTTATTAATAAATCAAGATATAATAAAATAAGTCTTTCGAAAATATTAATATATATAAATCTTTATTTTATATTATAAATTATATAATTACAATTACTTATTTTTAAAGAAAGTATAAATCTATATTATATTACCAACAATATATTTTATATTTTATTTAGTTAAAATATCAGATAATGGTTATTTTAAATATATAAAATATTTTTCTGATTTTTAGTGTTAAAATATGAATTACGAATTATATTATTTAAATTTGATTATTTCAAATTTAAATAAAAGTTTAATATGTGGTATTTTAAATAAAAAATGATTAGATAAATAAAACGGTATTATGGTCATTTTAAGTGTAGTTTTCAAATTATTGTAAAAGAATATAATTTTTAAATTTCTTATAAAAATGTCCCTAAATTTTATTACACTTGTATACATATCATAGACTTAGCTGGATCAAATTTTCACCATATCATACATATTGTATACATAATGTAATAGAGGGATTTAGAACCCCCTTAACTCAGAATAAACCACAAATATATCAGCTAAACCGGAGCAACCCTCTCACAACTCTTGCATCAATCTCGGAGTCACTGTGGCATGCGCGCCAACTTGCCTAGATCAAACATTTCCAATTCTCGTGGATGAGATTCAATACGCTTTAGGGTTTTCTCTGCGGAAGCAACCAAACCAATTGCACTCTGATATTAACGCTGCCATACCTCGTGATGCTCCTGAGTCGAAGCAACAAACCGGTGAACATCACGGCAATATTTCTTATCAAGAGTCGTAATGAAAGCACTATGACTAAGGAAATTCTTTCATTCCCCCTACCTGTTCTGTATGTTGTCCCTAGTCCACATGACCCTCAAATTAAGATATGGGTCTCTGTACGACCACGCGAAAAAGAATTGGTAGAGTAGAGTTGGTCACCTCATCTGGAGAGCAAGGCCTCGTACAAGACAATCTAGGGTCGGATCCTGCCATGGTTAGAATAAAGAAAAAGTGCGAGAAGAGAAGTTTCTTAGATTTGACAGAAAAAAGCAAAAGAAATCGAAACACGAGAAACAAAAATCGATGAGATTCGATAAAATATTCAAAGAAACAAGTAACTATTGTGAAAGAAGAAGCAAGATATTAAAATAGGCAAGAGAGGACTCTTCATATTCCTACAGGGATATTGACGTTACATTTCCTTTTTCTTTAAGAAAAAGGAAACGTAACTTAAGCATAAAGTCGCATGTGTATAATAAAAAAGAAGGAAAACGACCAAAGCTCAAGAAAAGGATGTCATGACAACTGAAATAATAACAATAATAAGTTAAAAGACCCGAATGTTCCTTAGGTTCATATAAAAGCCTGAATGGGCAGAAAAGTAGTTCGGAAGAAATAGAGGATAGGTGAGAAGGAGTAGTTCGGCATTCAGACATCAAGGTTCCTGAGCTCTTCTCCTTCGCCAGCCACCTACAAATATGAAGCTTCCAAGCAGGTCGACATTTGAACCTTGCTCGTCACTAGCTGGTCGAATCTTAAGGACATCATCATAAGGAGGAGTAAATTGAGCCATAAGAGATCGGCGTGGATAAGGAGACATGTTCAGATTGGCCTCTCCAATGTTGATAACGCTGAGGTCATTGACCTCATCATCACCCTTCGCCCGCTTGGCCTCGAGGTCGTCTAGGAATTTCTTGCCAACCCCATCCCTTTACCTACCCAAACATCAAGGTAGTCTTTCTAATTAAGTCGCAGAGTCTTCAGCTGCACAACCGACTCCTGCTCCACGAGGTATGACTTGACATTTTTCAAACAATCATTAGCTTTCTACGAGACCATCTCAACAAGCTCGATTTGAGATATCCTCAGACACTTCCTCTCTGAAGCCAATTCGGCTTTGAATGAGTGTTCTCCGCAGAAAGTTTCTTGTTTTCTTTAAAGAAAATTAACTCACGCTGACATGATGCTGGTAGCTCCAGAACCAGTCGCTCGTTCTCACCTTTCTTCGAACTAGCCTTAGCTAACAGATACTCGCACTGCTTAAACTCTGCATTTGTATGCTTTGACGTATTAGCCTCCTTTAATCTTTAATCATATTTCAGGAGTACGATATTATCATAGCCCATATCTTTAGAAAGGGTGGAAACAATATCAAGAAAAGTAGACAAAAGAAACCATGTTTAAAGCAGAAATAGCCCGATCATTACCTGAATAGAGGATCGGGCGAAGGAGGAGTACTCCTTGCCGAATTTGAGATCGGACGCCCTCGGCAGCAGTTTTGGCGTGTACTTGATGTTGCAGTACGTATCGGCACAAGCAACTTTGTCGTTCACGAAGGGGCGTCTCATGCGTACCGAGGGGTTCTTAACAAGCAAACATATAAATTGATGTGATAACTTTAAGTTCTGTTCAGAAACTCAAACTTAAATATTAGCTATCCTAATTTCGCATGAAATAACTAATATTCAAAAACCCTAACAACTACACTCTCATTTGTCATTAAGATTACAAGTACGCATTATGAATTGGTTTGATATGTTCACAAGACCTTTAGCATCCACTCTCCTTGGCTAGAGACATCTTGCTCATCTAAGCTAGACCCATTGATTTCATAGCATTTTTGGTGCTCCAAAGAAAGAACCTAAGGCACACTCAAGATGGTTAATCTCAACTTAAGTCTTAAAACAACCAAGGTGAAGAACATATGAATCTATTGTAAACCCCTAATTTTACTAACTTTTAGAGTCCTTTTGCGTCTAAATCTTGTATCTTTTCACCAAGATCAAGATAGTTTTAGTGTCTTTTTAGTGTTTTGTAGATTATGGACCTAGAGGACGAAATCATCAGAAATGGACTTCAAACTTTCTAGAAGAAAAAGATTCTCGGATATTCCAACCGATCGGTTGCACTCTGCACTGATCGGTTGAGAAGAGTTAAAAGAACCAATCAGTTGCAATGTGCACCGATTGGTTGACCGCCTTTATGAAGCTTCCTTTCATAATATTCTAGGATCTTCTAGCATTATAAAAAGGGGGTCTCAATCCCAGATCCAAATAATCCAGTTCTGAATAGTAAAAACACTTGAAGAGCTCATCGTAATATTCTAGATTTTTATTTTAGATTTTTTAGTCTATTTTTCAATTAAATTATGTTTTTATTGTTTTCTTGCTTATTTTCTGCAATTATGCTCGAGTACTTCTCAGTTGGGGTTTTAGTGTTTCTTTTAGGATGTTCTAAATAAATTTATTATACATGTTTAGAGCTTGATGTTAGGGTTCTTCGTCTAGGTTGTTTGTAATGCTTATCTGAGACAAGAGTCTAGGTATTTCCCTTAGATGGTGCTGCGCAACAAGAGTTGGTAGAAACATCAGATTATAGCCTAGGGGATCAAGGCAACTTCGCACAACAAAATTTTGCGGAACCCGTCTGAACACATTGATCATGTTCTTAGTGCTTGCTAAAAGATTTTAGTAATAAACAACAGTTTTTATTAAGGCTTGTTTAGCTTGGTACGTTATTACTAAGAGATTATGGTAACTGACATTTATGATTGAGTTCAAGACGAGATTTAATGCTTACTCACATTATTGCATGTTTGCTTATTTAGAAATCTTAAGATATTCTCTTTAACCCAATACTCTATCCCTGCATTTCATTTTTCATTATAAAAACTGAATATCATTTGCATTGTCCTAACTAAGTTTTAATTATCTTAGTCCATAGTGTAATCATTTTGATCCTTGGGGATTCAATCTTTAAGTACAACAATGGTGCATCGTACACTTGTGGCACTTATTTGGGGTAAATCTTACTTCGATCAAGTATTTGGATCGAGGATTGACGTTGTTTAGCGAGGATAGACGCTGGTAATCGAGGATCTGTAATCGATTGTTGAGAATTACGGGTAAGTATTGATCTAACTTAGTGTTCTGTCGATATTTTGCTAAGTATCATATAGGGAAAGATGATATGATCGATGATGTTTGTTTGTTGCGAGTTATTGTGACAGTTCGTGCGAGACTGGAGGAATCTGTCTAAACGGATAGTAGATATGCCGCATCGGATATTAGATCTGTGTGGATCCGTCAAGTGTTCAACAATCTAAGAAACAAGAAGTGTCAGAAACCTAGACCCGTTTACCAAACGTGAGTGCGTGACCATGGGTAACTCTAGGGCGTGTCTTACCTGAGTTTCCTTCGTCTTTAATATTGCGAATATTTCTTTTCATGTGTGAAGGTTAATAGCGTTATGTGAACGATTGCTATGTGATGGTTCTATGTGAACGATTGCTATGAAAATGTGAAGAATGTTCATGACTTGTATATTGACTTGGAAAATGATTGTTTAATTGCGTTTCAATGATTATGGCCTGGTAAGACGGGACGACCGCTCCTTTAAGAAAATTTGTTTGCTTACGCCTCCTTTTGGATGCAGGAAAAAAAAGTAATGTCGATGTTACTTATTGTGGCTGACCAACTCGTGATGACTAAGACAAGGAAGGACAGGATGGTGGATTTTGGATAGTTTATGTTCGTTTATTAATGTTGGATTATATTGGTCTAGTGTTAAAATGATGTAATAGCTTTTTAGAAAACTTATCATTGTGCTAGAACCTCTACTGGAACCTAAAAATTTCAGTTTATGCGTGCTTCTGTCTGGTTTAGAGAACGAACGCTAAGAATGTTAAGTAAAAGTTGAAAAATGTGGGAAAACGCCTAAGTGTTAACTTCAATAAAATGACTTAGGATGTTTCAATTTGGTATCAGAGCATGTTTGGTTCTAGGACAGTGTAAGCATAACAGGGTTAGTTGGGTTAAATCCATCCTTCCAATCCCAAGGCATCACGGTAAGTCTGGTTATGAGAAAATAAGTTAGTATGGAAAACTAACTTAGTAAAAGTTTTAGTAATTGCAGATGGCCAAAAGGAAAGAGAATCGTTGTAAGGAGGAATGTGACGGATGAAAACTCTGTTCAAGGTTCAAGAAGGAACACCGAACATGAACAAGTGGAGAATGTGGCAGATGGTGCTGCTGAGAATGTGGCCAATGCAGTTAGTGTGAGAGTTGCGGCGGGTGCTGTTGTTGGTGTTGCTGTTGTTGTTGCCGCTGCTTCTCAAGTGGAATTTAAGCAAGTGGTTGGTGTGTTGGCACAGATCTTGGCAAGATTGCTAGTTGTTTCGCATCATCTGATGGTACTTCCAGAGGCAATGGATCCACTACTTGGAAATGTACCTCCAATGGAAAACAAACCACCAGTTGGGATTGTGGATGAAGAATTGTTGCTGCCAAGGATCCCACCTTACCTAAAGGTGATGAATCAAATGCAGAAGATTGGTACAAAGTACTTCTCTGGTGGCGCTAAGCCAATTGAGGCAGATGAGTGGAGGAGCCAAATGGAAAGGAACTTTGCTTATGTTCGTTGTCTGAACGAGTACAAGAATGACATTGATTTCCACTACTTGGAAGGTGACGCTCATACTTGGTAGGAAAGAGTTTCTTGAAGGTTGAGCAATCCAGATTGCTCGTGGGAAACGTTTTGTGGAGAATTTCGTACTAAGTACTTTCCACCAAAAGTTTTAGATAGGCTTGAGGGTGCCTTCTTAAATTTACGTCAAGGATCCAAGACTGTGAGGGAGTATGAGGCTGAATTCAACAATCTTAAGAAGTATGCTTGACTTGAGCTTGAGGATGAAAGTGTGCAAGTTTGCCAGATTATGTGTGGGGCTGCGAATTAAACTTCGAAACTGATGTCTTGTTTGCAACTATCGGATTGTAGCTGAGCTATTGGAAAAAGCAGTCATGATTGAAACTGACTTGGAAGAAGAGGCGAAGTTGTTAGGTGAACAACTTCGCCTCTTCTTCCAAGGTATGCTTCACATCCCTTATCCACCATGCGGAGCAAATGATGGATAAGGGATGTGAAGCATACCTAGCCACGATCACAACAATGGAAGTTGGATCGGATGAGGTACTTGAGAATATTCTGGTGGTGCAAGAATATGAGGACGTATTCGGAGCTTTAAGTGGATTGCCACCATCAAGTGTGGATCCGTTTACTAATGAGCTTGAGCCTGGTACGGCTCCAATATCTAAAGCTCCATATCGAATGGCACCGACAGAGATGGCCGAGTTGAAAAAGCAGCTTAGTGAGCTAATGGAGAAAGGTTATGTAAGGCCAAGTAGTTCACCATGGTTACCCCGGTTCTCTTTGTGAAGAAGAAACATGGAAGCTTTTAGCTTTGCATTGATTACCGCTGATTAAACTGAGTGACAGTGAAGAAAAAGTACCCTATTCCAAGGATTGACGAGTTGTTTCACTAACACTAACGTGCTACTTGTTTCTCAAAGGTAGATTTGGCTTCAGGTTACCATAAATTTCCGATATAAGAATCGAATATCCGGAAGACAGCCTTTCGGACGAGGTACATACACTATGAGTTTGTTGTCATGCCGTTTGGCAGACGAATGCTCCTACAGCTTTTATGAAGCTCATGAAAAATGTATTCAAGGAATACTTAGACGAGTTTGTGATCATCTTCATAGATGATATCTTATTTGCCTCAAAGGATCTAGAGGATCACGCGATTCACCTAAGAAAAGTGATGAGCAAACTAAGGGAGCATAAGTTATTCGCCAAGCTTAGCAAGTGTAGCTTTTGGCAAAGGGAAATCAAATTCTTGGGTCATGTTATCTCGGACAAGGGTGTGTCCGTAGATCCGGAAAAGGTTAACTCAATCAAAGATTACGAAGACCAAAGAATGGTTCGGAGATAAGAAGTTTTCTAAGATTGGCTGGCTATTATCGTCGTTTTGTTAAGGGATTTGCGAGCATGGCTCAGATAATGATTCGACTAATGGGGAAAGATAATCCATTTTTGTGGGAAGATGGTTGTTAGAAGAGTTTATCTACGCTGAATAAAATGCTTACGAGTACTTCAGTGTTGACCGAGTATCAAACTATGAAAAATGGAACCATTTTGGTGAATGGTCGAGTGTGTGTTTCGAAAGAATAGAATCTTTGGGAAGAAATTCTTAAGGAAGCACATCAATCCAAGTTTTTGATCATCCGAGATTACCAATGGAAAGGTATAAAAACCTATGTTGCTAAATGGGATGCTAGATGTCCGACATGCCAAAAGGTTAAGGCTGAAGATCAGAATCTAGCTGGCATGTTGCAAAGTCTACCAATTCTCGAGTGGAAGTAGATTATGATAACTATGGAAGTTATCACGGGATTGTCAATGTGTGAGAAGAAGGATGCAGTTTGAGTCATTGTGGACTTGTTGACTAAGTCGGCACAGTTTCTTGCGGTTAACAAGAAAGATAATGCGGAGAAATTCGCAGAGTTGTATGTAACGGAGAACGTTTGGTAACATGGTGTGCCAAATATAGTGTCAAACCGTGACTCCAAGTTAACTTTAGCGTTTTGGAGAGCGCTACGGAAAAAGTTCGGGACAAAAGTCCACATGAGTACAGCTTATCATCCGTAAACGGATGAACAATCCAGACAAACAACTCAAACACTTGAGGATTTGGTGCGAGCAAGTGTTTAGGATTGGGGTGGCAAAGTAATTACACTTAGCCAAATTCGCTTATAACAATAGTTATCAAGCAAGCATTGGGATGTCACCCTTTGAAGCATTGTATGGATGATATTGTCTAACACCACAATGTTGGACACAAGTGGGGGAGCGAAGTGTCTATGGTCAAGACTTTGTGGATGAGACAAAAAAAAAAAGAATCAAAGTCTTAAAGATCAAATTGAAAGAAGCTTAGGATCAAAAAGATTTATGCGGATAAGCGTCGAAGGGAATAATTATTCCAAGTTGGAGATATGATCTATCTCAAGATGGTCACTTACAAGGGTAAGGATCGCGTAACTTTATACACAAAGCTAAGTCCGAGGTATATGGGACTATTTCGGATTTTGGAAAGGATCAATTCAGTGGCTTATAGGTTAGAATTGCCACAAGAATTGAAAACTTTTCACAATGTCTTTTATGTGTCTATGCTAAGGAAATGCGTGACATATCGTGAGAATGTCATATGTAAACCTTCGCCGGATTTGCAAGAAAATATGACAATTGTTGGGAGACCAGTTTGGGTTACTGGAAGAAAGTTGAGGACGGACCGAAGCAAAAAATCAAGTTGATTCAAGTTGTTTACGATTTCGATGGGCAAGAGGAAACAACTTGGGAACCGGAAGAAGTGATGAAGGTGAACTTTCGGAAGTGGTTTGACAAGCTGAAAGTGACTAAGGCTAAAGCTTAGATTCGAGGACGAATCTATTTTAAGTAGATGAAAGTTGTACCACCTGGTTCTAATGATTTGGTCGAGGATGGTCGAGGATTGGCCAAGGATCATCGATGGGTTGCGACTATTGTCGAAGCTGATCGACTGGAATCCAAATGATCGAGGAAAATCAGTTCAGGAGTTGATTGCGACAATTTTTGTTTGGACTGTGTCGATCACGTTCAAACAGAAATGGCAATGTTTGGACATGATATTTATGTTCGGACAGAACCGGATTATGTTCAGACAAGATTGGATATGCTCGGACAAAAGTGGAAAGGTTTGGACGAAAATGGATTATGTTCGGACATGATCTGATTATGGTCAGACTGTGTGGACAAGTGTGGATAATGTTCTACGATCCACATGGGGAATTGGGTATTCATCGACGGTTCATTAAGGATTCTTGTGTCAGTTCAAGGCCTATTTGTCAAGCCCAAACCCAGTTTGACAAAAGGTCGATTACAAGGACAAGTTTGTGAAAACCCTGACCTTTTATATAGATGAGATCGTCTCTCATTCTAATCACACGCTTAAGAACTCCGAAAGAATCTTAAGTGTGATTTTGTCAAGTTTCTGCTGCTGATCGTCGAAGAACTGTGAGAGATTAACGTTCGGGATCGAGGATAGACGTTGTTTAGCGAGGATCTGTTGTCAGTTATCGTAGAATTCTGGTAAGTATCAATCTATTTAGTGTTTATCAATATTTTAGTTAAGTATAATCGAAGGGAACAATGATCTATTTGTTGGTGTATGTTCATGGCGAGATATTGCGACAGATTATAGTGTTCTGCTAGAACCTCTATTTGAAACTCTATTTATCAATAGATTTTTAGCAAACTTATCATTGTGTTCGAACCTCTATTTGAACCTAATAAATTCAGTTTATGCATGCTTCTGTCTGATTTAAAGAACGAATGCTAAGAATGTTAAGTAAAAGTTTAAAATGTAAAAATCACCTAAGTATTAATTTGAGTAAAATGACTTAAGCTTTTTCAATTTCCTTAAAGAAGACTTCTCATAAGTCTCATCTTGCTTCTTCTTTGTCCTCTTTTCAAGGACCTCCGGTAGGTTGGCATCAGATGATCGACCTACCTCTGCTGATCTCCCAGTCTTGGAGGGCATATCGATCTTCATCCCTTTGAGGGATAGCTCTAGTCTTGCTACCTAGATCGGTAACGACATTCTCTTTGCCCCTTTGCGGGCAACTTTCAACTCGGTGTCTCCACCAAGATTGGTAGCATTTCCTCCCCTCTGAGGAGCTAACTCGGCTTCAAGATCCTCCTCGATATGGATCACTTCATCTTTTCCAAGATTGGCAGCTTCGGACCCACCACCTGCTAATGGGTAAACTTGTAGACCGGCTGCAACAAGAGTAGCAACCGAAGTGCCACCTTCATGGTCTGGCGAGATCACAGAGATAGGAGCAGCCATCAGTTCGATAGCAAAGTTTACAATGGTCTTTCTCACCTTCGTTATTTTCTACACAACTTTTTCAAGGCGGATCTGGGAAAGCTTCTTTATCTTCCTAACTCTCGCTAAACACTGAGGCGGAGGATGGGGAATATGTAGAGGATAAACAGATAAACAAGAAATACAACAGACAAACAAGTGGTTAGTAAAGAAAAAGTAGAAGCATGCGACGCAATCAATAGAAAGGTACCATGTTTTGAGTTTCACATCCTCCATCTTCCAAACCACGGATTTTCAAACGAGTTTACCTGACGTAGAAATACTTCTCGTGACATTTGGACATCTTGTTGTCCTTACTACTGGTCAGAATATTGAAGTTTCCCGCATTTTGACATAGAACATCCCCTTGAAGCGGGACTTCATACTAAAGAAAGAAATCTCCTCAAATAAATCGACGAAGATTAGGACATTATCTTCAGTCACAAAGGTCAGAGTAGTAACCATATTGCATATCACTAAGAACGTAAGTTGGTTAATCAACATCTTCCAACGAGAACAATATTCTGAAAGCAAGGAGGATATTGGAAACAACCGTCAACATTCGTCAAGTACGACTCGTACACGCAGAGAAAACCTTCTGGAGGTGTCTAAGGATGTTGATCTTCCCGAGGAATCAAGAAGAGAATTTCGCAACGATGGAAGCCACATCTTACTATGTTGCCGTCACCAGATCACCACCGATCGAATCATTACAATCGAGTAGAGGATCTAAATACTCTACAATAACATTGAGATGAATGGACTTGAAGAAACTCTTGTTAGGAGATGGGCTCAGGTCTTCTTGGACCTCGTCCAAAAAGTGTACAGCTTTAACCATGGTGATAAACGTCAATTCAACAGAAACTAACAAACTCCCGTCAGCAGGTAATTTGGTTGGCTCCCAAAGATCTCCTTGCCGAATTGTTTGGTGAGTTCGACCTTATCCCAAAGGCGTGGGATGACAAATCTTCCCGAGGAAGATCGATAGTAGCCTCAGCCGACCATCCTCATATTTGAGCCGGATTAATGGAATGTCGTCACTATCTAAGGAAGAAAGATCAAGAATGAAAACTAGAGGTTTGCCTCTTGCCGATTGAAGCTTATAGATTTTTCAAAGAGTTTGAATATCCATCGGAGAGTTCAAAGATTGACAGGGAACTGGAAGAAAAGACGAGGAACTCGACGGAAGAAACGATATGACATCCAGGAAAGATATAAGAGATAACACAAAGAAAATACCTTTTCATGAAGACTTAAAAATGGGAGGAAAATGAGTTAATGAGCGAATATTTATAGAAGTAGAAAAGGTGTGAATTTTCGCATTCTGACTACGCGCGACTGTTCAGCAGCCTGCCCACACGACCCCCCCACACAAGACGGGCCTAAAGTATCTGGACGTGGCACAGCGCAATCGAGTTCGGAGATCAGGAATCCCTGAAAATCCGGGATTCTGCTCGCATAAGGAAAGTGTTCTCAAAAAGTTTCATTAGTTCAAATTTTTGAAGATTTGAACTTTCGAAAATTTGAAATATTGGAAATTTTGAACATTGAGGGTTCGGATATCAAGGGCTTCGAACTTCGACATCTCATATATGATCTCAGTTCATACCGAGCTACTTACGATCTAAATTCTCCAACCTCCTTATTTTTCTCGCCTGGCGAACTAGGGAGAACTTATTGTATGAAAGGGATTTAGCACCCTCCCCCTAACCCAGATTAAACCAGGAATATATAAGCTAAACCGGAATAACAGGTAGATCGGCCATGCGCCTTAAGCCATATAAGCTCAGCACCAACCTACATAGAAATAACGAACGATAAATCTGAATCTATCATGATAAGTAAAGGATCTGGAAATAAAGGAAAACATTCATATTCTCGAGTGAGAGTTAAGGTAATAATCCTTATATTCGAAAGATCGACCTTGTATATAATATCAAGATAGAAGATCACAAGGATCCACAATTTCACTCCAAGAACCATATATTAGATTTACTGGTTAAAAACCCTTACTCATTCTTCAGCGAGAAGAGTAGCTCTTTATAATAGTCTGACTTTGTTCGAGTTAGTCAATAAAGAGAATTTGTTTACATTTTGCCCTTTTACATCGTGCTGGTTTTACACCTACAATATACATTAGTACATTTACAACATAGCTATGGTATGTTTAAGTCGCTCGCACGCCATTTGCAAACATTTCTAAGCTTAATTATCTAAATAATAATATAACTATTGACTTCTCATGTCTTCGGCATACATATTAGATGTGTTAATTTTAAAGGTTTTATATTATTTTTCGACGGTTGATTTTCTCGTATATATATACATTATGGTTGATCTCAAAGGACTCACAACCCTTTCCACAAGAAGATATAAACCAATACATTGAAGAAAACTACGAACCCCAAAAATTGATGAAGGGTGCCACGTTTTCTTCTCTTCTTGTGCTTTTCTTTATTTTCCCGATCACATTTGCTCAGCTGAGAGTCGGCTTTTATAACCAGTCATGCCCACAAGCCGAGAATATCGTACGCAATCTGGTGCGCCAACAGTTTGGTGTTGACCCAACCATCACGGCCGCCTTGCTCCGTATGCATTTCCACGACTGTTCCGTCAGGGTAAGAATCTAATATAGCAATTTTTATATAGCTTAATATTTTCAAAACACTTTGTCATTTATTTTTTTACTAACTACTTCAGTAAGATATCTATATGTCCAGGGCTGTTCTAAGAAATCTGTGGATCAAAGTGGCTTAAACTTTTGTAGCTTTTACTTTTGGTTTCTTAAATTGTGTTTGTCAATCAAATTTTAAAAATTATTAACATACATTTTAGTTAAAAGTAACATTAATAAATATATATAAATCATCAAATTTTCTATGATTCATTATAAGAATAATATCTTCATAATTTGATAGTAAAAATGTCATTCTTAATATTATTAATATTTTGTTGAAGATATCTGTGATATTACAGATTTTACTACTAGTTTCTTTTTAAGTTTATATTGTGCTAGCAAAACTAGTCCAAAAAGAATGCAGGTTCAAAGAAGATTTTAAAAGTTACTGTCTTTCTAAAATATTCAATTTAAAATTGCAATGATATTAATTCTACAAGATGAATATAACTATATCATATATTTTCTAAAACATTAAATATTTTTTTAATGCATTTAGTGATTGATATTTGTTAATGACGACACTATCAATACATTAAATTGATAAAGAGAACACAACTAACAAAATATAAGCAATATATAAATAAAGGGAAATCCAAGAAAAAAAAACTCCAAAGTGGCAACGAGATCAAGTTTAAACCTCAAAAGTTTTGTACTTGTGTTATTATAGCTCAAAGTGACAACATAACCAACATAATACTCCAAAGTGGCTTTCGAATTCGTGAACCCACAAAATTTGACAGATCTTTTGAATTTTTTAAAAGAAAAGTTAACTCTGCTATTTTTATGTTAAAATATTAATGACATTACTTTTAATTTTCCTTTCATATCAATAAAAATTTGGTTTTATTAATTGCTTTGTTTATGATATTTTGTTTTCATTATGTGTCTTTTATTTTTATTTTTATATTAATAATAAGAGAGGGGCAAACATGGTTTTGTTATCGGGTTTAGGAGATAACAAATTTTGATATTTTAAAAAAATTAGTATAAATAGACAGTTAAATTAAATTATCTTTTGTTTTTAATTTTTTTTCTTTGTATTCATTTATATTCACAAACAAATTAAATAAAATTAAAATTTTGTTTAAATTAAAGAAAAATATAAGTCATGTTCAACAGAAAATATAACAGAGTTAATTGTGGTCTTAACGAAATCAAAGGATCCATCAAATTTTGTGGATCCATGAATTCGGACGTCACTTTGGAGTATTATGTTGGTAATATTGTCACCTTAAGGTATAATAATAGAAGTACAAAACTTATAAAGTTTAAATTGGAACTGGTTGCTACTTTTAAAGTTTTTTTTTGGAGTTTTCAAAATTTCAAAAATGTCTTTTCTAGGGTGCTCCTTTCCAAATATGCTCCTTTTAGCTGTCCATTTAAAAAATATCCTTTCTCTAAAACTGAAAAATCTTATAAAGTTTATAAGATATTCTAAAATGGTTAATATTACTTGGAAACTCGATCCAAGTATTTATAAGGTTTTAAAAAGTTTTACAAGGTCTTATAAAATATTTATAAGATTTTACACTCATATAAAGATAGTTTTTGTATGCTTTTATAAGGTTAAATACGTATTTGGGTAGATCTTTAGATTTTAAGGAGCATTTTAATAAGGTTTTAGGGAAGGGATATTTTTCAAAAGTAGTATTGGAAAAAAGGACTTTTCTAACAATTCCCCATAAGTATACTATAAACAAAAAATAAGAAAATATAAAACAAAATGACAAAGAAAAAATATCATTTAAATTTGAGATTCAAAGAAAAAAAGATGATTATTAATCACAAAAAAAGAGTAACGATACAAAATGCTCCATAAATAGTAATTACTGTGGTGGTCTTAAGTGATAGTTTAAGTGGCTTGTGCCATTAAACATATATCTTTGTTAACATAATCCTTTTTAAATGACTTAACATGAAAACAGTAGATATGTAATATTGAAATTGAAGAGGAAGTCTTAGAGATATGTATTGATTTAAAGAAAATATAAAACTTTCGAGAAATACGAATTATCAAAGAGGTCATCAGAGATTACCAGTGTTCAAGAAAGCGGGCTAGGAGGCCGTCTAGGCGTCGCCTAGGCGCTAGGCGCTCCTACACTGCTTCGATTTTCTTAAAATTTGTTCTATTAGGCGGTCGTATATATTTGGTAGGCTATGCGGCCATTAAGTGGACTAGGCGGCTATTCGACGGGTTTGGGCGTATTAGGCGGAATTTAAATGTGTCTTAAAGGTTTTTGAAAAAAAAATTGTGCCTAAAGACACCAATACTTTTATAATTTTATTTTAAAATGTTAAATTTAAATTCATTATCAAACATTTGAATATTTTTTTTTGTTTTTTTATAATGATTTTTTTCAACATCTCATATAACATTATATATATATCTATATATATTTTTTGTTTTATTATAAAACCGCCTAAAACCGCCTAAAATCGCCTAGGCTCCAACTAAGCGTTCTAGGCGCTAGGCGGAGGGCCACTGCCCGTTTAACGCCTAGCGCTTTCTTGAACCTTGGAGATTACAGAGATTAAGGCATTAATTGAATGTCGTTTTTATGAGAGTGGTCCTGGCCAACGTCCTGGTTTTGGCATATTTTAAGAAAAATCTAGGACAAATTGCATACTTGTATATAAAATGCATATTTTAAGAAAATCTCATAAATTACGCAGATTTTATATTATTTTGCCTGGCTAAACCTTATTTTAATAGTTTTGTTTGGATAGGGCTGTGACGCTTCTCTCCTCATCGACTCAACTACTACTCGACGTCCTTCCGAGAAAGCCGCTGTACCAAACAGAAGCGTTAGGGAATTTGACCTGATCGACCGGATCAAGGCTCAGCTAGAGGCCGCATGCCCCTCTACTGTCTCATGTGCCGACATTGTCACATTAGCCACACGTGACTCGGTGGCCTTGGCCGGAGGCCCGACCTACAACATCCCCACAGGAAGGCGCGACGGTAGGGTCTCGAACACTGCTGATGTGGCCTTACCGGCTCCAAATGTCTCTGTCTCCGGAGCCGTGAGTTTTTTCACCATCAGAGGGATGAGTACGTTCGATGCTGTGGCTCTTTTGGGTGCACACACTGTTGGTCAGGGAAATTGTGTTCTCTTCCAAGACCGGATCACTAACTTCCAAGGAACCGGACGACCTGACCCGTCCATGGATCCAGCTTTGGTTACCAGGTAATTTAAACTGACCCTGTTCAATCATACATCCGCTAGAGCCAAGGTTCAAGATTTATAATTAATAAAATTATTTGAGGATAAAATTCTAACTCTAAGAAGCTTTCAATTATTTCCTTGGTTAACTCAGTATACTAGTAAAAGGAAAATTAAACTAGGATATTTGTAAATTCTTTAATAGTTAACCAGTAACCAAAAATATGTTTAAAAATTTTCAACAATAGAAAATACAAAGATATGGTATTTTCCATGTTGCACATTAATTATTTTTTTCGGTTAATTAATTTCAAGAGGTTGGATATCTTAAAATCATGTTTCCTAATAAACTTAGAAAACACTTTTGAACCATGAAAACCTAATCAAATTTAGTTTCACGTTCAATAAGAATTTTTTCATATAACTCATATAATACATTCTTTTTTCTTTTCCTTGTAAATGTAGCCTAAGAAACACATGCAGAAATAGTACGTCGGCGGCCCTAGACCAGGCAACTCCATTGAGATTCAACAACCAGTTCTTCAAGCAAATCCGTAAACGAAGAGGAGTGTTGCAGGTTGACCAACGGCTCGCAAACGACCCACAGACTCGTGGCATTGTTAATAGGTATGCTAGCAACAACGCCTTCTTCAAGCGTCAGTTCGTTAGAGCAATGGTGAAGATGGGAGCCGTTGATGTGCTTACCGGTCGTAATGGTGAGATCAGGAGGAACTGCAGGAGACTCAACAGACGAGCTTGAATTATACACTACAAAAGTGTGGAGACAATATTACATTTGAAACATATAGTTTCAAATCGTCTTTATATTTTATATTTCATTTTTGGTTTTGGTTGGGGTTTTATTGCATAAATAAGGCTTTTCTTAAATTGGATGGTTTCGATTTTTAAGAAAGATTACTATATATTATAATGTTGATGTGCTTTTTGAGGATGTATCTTAAACTATATGAATAGTTTGTGTTATTGACAATATTGATATGTTTATTTATCATGGTTAATCATATATATATATATATATATATATATGAATTTATTTTTCTATATTCTTTTTGTTGGTTCTCTGACACAATTATAGTAAGAGGGTGAAATTGGCTATTGGATGCAAATAATATAGGATACAATAATATTTTAGTATTTATGAAATTGTCACGTAATAAGCAAAATATAAGTAAAACATAAACAAAATATGCATATTCTATCCCTAGTTAACTACAATTCTGCTCTTATCGAATTATCTAATTCATGACCCTGAAACCTATAAATACTTGTTTTAAACAAGGTTTTCGCAAGAAGCTTCAGAGAGAGCTTCTAAAGACGCCTGGAGGCCAAATTTTGCCCAAAAACACTTTAAATTAGTTCTTTGTTTTCTTGCTTGAAGGGCGCATATACTACCTCTTTGTATTCAATATCGAGAAGTAACCTCTGAACCCTTTCGTTTCTATTTCGATTTCTAAGTACGCCAATCTTTACACTTGTTGTGGTGTCTTGCTTGATCATGATTTAGTAGTTTATTATTTTATTTTAAGGGTTATTCAAAGGGCAATAATATTCACCACTCAATCTCAGCCCTTCATCCAGCACATCAGATTCTAGACGTCCAAAACAGCACGGAAACTTAAGCTGCGCCCCCATATACGAAGGAACACCAAGAAGATTCCTCCATTAAAGTCTAATGGCTATTTCGACATAAATGAGCATCTGTAATAGCTTGATTTTTTTTTCCTTTTTAAGTTTATTTTTGGCCGTTGGAGGTCTCATTACCGAGCCTATAAAGCTCAATTGCTTTGTACTTGCAGTTCACGCTTTTATCAATTAAGGAAATTCAGGTTACTTCAACGCTTTGTGCTTTAATTCGTTTGTGATCTCTTCTATGTTTGTGGATTCAATCACTTAAGGGTTTCATGTTGAGAATTGTTCTTTGTGAGGAGATAGTCCTTAGAACATGTCTTGTTCGTGTGATTGTGGACTCAATCACAAACTAGTTACAAATCACCTTCATTCTTCCAAAACAAGCATTTGAGTCTTCTTCTTCTGTGTGCTTATCCTTGGTGGATTCCGAGACGTGTGATAGAGAAATATTTAATTTCGAAACGCAAGTTTTAATATTTATATTCCTAAATCACCCAAGTTCAAGTTCACGCGTGTAGTAATTTAGATGTCGAACTACAAGAAATAGAATTAACACAATAGGAATACAAGTCTCCACTTAATCTTAGTAATTAAAGATTAAGGGATTTAATTCTACAACTTAAGTAATTCAAACAAAGAAGTAAGAAGCAAGATGAACAAGCTAGTACTAAGCAAAGGTACTAAACAAAGCAGTCAAAGGACTAGAAACATGCAAACATTAAAGACTAATCAAATTCAAAAGCAAACAAGGCGGGAAACTACTGATATGCTCAAATATAATACCGTAAAGTACCTAAGCAGTAGCTGTAGTATTCTAGGGGTCGAACCACAAAGACTCAAGAATTCACACAATAGATATTAAGACTCGAATTAAGCTAAGCGAACAAAGTAATGCAGGAAATAAACAGCAGAATATAAAATTGTGAAATTCAATGGAGGAAAAGCGCTAAGCCTAGGGAAATTCTCTGGTAAATCAGAATTGCAGATCAAATAGAATGTCAGGAGGATATTAATCACTGTTCTTGAACTTGAAACACAAATGTAAAATCAACCAACCGTCGCTGCGAAGATTATCTATGTCTAAACCTAGAATTCCAAATTTCTTTGCAAATCCTATGAATTCAAACAAGCATTAATGATCATGTTCAATTGTTCAGAAAATCCTAAACCAAATTTTTTTGCGAATAGGTCTTTTGCTCATCTAACACTAGTTCAGGCAATCAATCACACTTTCGTGCCAATCAAACAACCTAAGATCAGATTCTAGGTCATGAAGCTAGAATAAGCAGTAATCACAAGTCTAGATGAAGAACTCTAGTGAAATTCTCCTATCAATTCAGATCAACCTAACAATTCATCAAACATCTTTGAATAACCCTAAACCTAACAAGGAATCTACTCAGACATGGTGAATGAAGCAAACATCATGAATAAAATAGATTGCATAAAATAAATCAAGAGTAAACAAGGGTTCAAAATTGTCTCCCACAAAACCCGGAACCAATCTCTCTCAAAGTATTCAGAATAATGATAAAAGTCTCTCTCAAAGTGGCTAAAAACCCTAAATATAAAGCTAAAACACGTTCTGGGCTTAATTGTAAATAATAGAATCTTCTGGGCCAAGTTGCAACCTCTTCAAACTTATAAAATCGCGTGTTTTCTTTTCCTGCAGTCGGTGTCGATCGATACTGGGTTGGTGTCAGTCGATACCAGGACTCTGTGCTCGTCAGACTGGACTGTCTTCACGAAAACTTGCATAACTTTTGATCGCACCGTTAGAATGGCCTCAAACCACTTCCAAATGAAAGTTAATCCAAAGATCTGTCTTGTATCCAAATTTGAGCTCAATCCAACGGTGGGAAAATCATTCAATGGACGCCAAAATGCTCCAGACGTGCTAAAACCTGAAAAGACTCAAAAAGACTACAAAAACACTAGAAAGACTCTGAAAACAAGACCTATATCATGGCTAAAAACGGGTAAAAACCATGATATATCAACTACTGATCAATAACCGATTCTTAAACTATAATTAAAAAAAGCGAATCTTTGGGTAAGGTAATTGATTAAGGCAAATCCAAGCTAATTCATGATGCTTATCCAAACCACAAATGTTAATCCTTAGGTCTTAGATCACTAGACTAAACTAATACATTTCAATGGCATTAATCCCTATACTAATTAAGTAATTAACAAGGATATCCATCCGTAATCACAAGACTAATATGCATCAATATCAAGTCTAACTAACCACCTAACACCCTAAGCATCTATTCCCATAGGCTAGGTACACTAGGCATTCATTAAGTTCAATCAAGCATTTTCAGAAACACATTCTGGGCATGAAATCACCTATGATCTAGACTAACTTGAGCAAGGCTAATCTAGCATTAAGAACACCTAATGAACAATGATATTTAACAATCTAAACCTTAAACATCATGAATCAACCTAAACCTACCCTAATCTACCATACCCAAAGATCCTAAAGGAACTACTCACTAATCACGACATAAACACCAAGATCTACAAAGATTGAATGCTTAATCATGATGAAATTTGAAGTACTTAAAGAGATTCAAGATGAAAAGAAAGAAAATTGCGTTAAACTTAAGAGATCATTACAAGGTTCTTAAAGTGGCTAAGAGAGTTCTAAAAACAAAGCATAATCCCCAACAAATTAGGTTAAGAGTTTTTAAATAGTAGAAGGGGTGAACCGGGTCAACTTGGAACAAACTGGGTTTTGACCCGGAAAATCTGGTTTCTTCATGTTCTGTAACGGCCGTCGTTTGACCGTTACAGTTGGTCGCTAGTTTCTAATAGTCTGTTATTGGCCGCTACGCTTGGCCGCCAAAATCTCAGGAATTCAAATTTGATCCTCTTTCGCGTCTGAGGTTCCCACAACTCTGAGTCTTCTCCTGTGCATAACTCTTGCTTTTCTTCTTCTCAACTCCATCGCTTAAGTGTCCAAACCCCGAGTAACCTAACAAAAGAGATCAAATGCAATGCAAATGCATGGAAATAAACCTAAAATCCTAAAATGCATATTCATGAACAAAGAAGACTAAAACTAATACAAAAACGTCAAAACTAACTAAGAAGTGAAACTAAAGCTAGAGAAAACAACCTAAAAACAATGCAAATCCTATGAATATCAACTTCCCTGAACTTAACATTTGCTTGTCCGCAAGCAAAAATCTAAGAACAAACCGGAGAAGAAGTTTGAAAGCGGACATTCAAAGCCACAAAACCCAAACAAAGAATTCAAAACAATGCCATTAAATATGGTTAAATGATGCAAGAAACGAACATCTACTCATTGTACCTTGCCATGACTAGTTCAACTCAAACTTCTACTCTAAGCTCCAAAACCAAATAGAATCCAAGCAATCAAGCCAAACAACTCTTTCACATTCATTAAAGTTTCAAATGTGGTCTCACAAAGGAACTTAAATCATTCTCAATCGGTTTGGGTGAAGGTCTTTTGAGGTGGTTTCCAAAAAGTTTTTCTTTGGTGGTTTTACTCTCAATCAAAGGAAAGCTAGAAAAATGCAAAATCTATATAAAGACCGAGAACAATTTATGCATACAAAGTCATACCTATCATTGTTCTGTCCGTCTTATGATACAAAAAGCAACTTCCACCCCCTTGCCATAATCTTTTCAAACCTCTTTTTAACCCCAACTCCCAACTCGCATGATCAAAACCTTTTTATCTTTTGGTAATCTACTAGGGAAGAACGTTTTCTTTCTTAACTCTTACCTCTTTTTCTAGCTTTTCTTTGTTCCCCAAATGTTTTCCTTTCTTTCTTTTCTTTTCTTCTTTGTTTCTTTTTTTTCCTTAATGGAAGCTAATACATCTTTTTCACTTTGAGACTTAGAGCATATTTCATATCACTTTTATTCCCTATAGACTTTTTTTTTCTTTTTAGGCTAATGACCAACCTTTCTTTTCACTTCCTTCTTTCTTACCAAACCCCAATATTCAATCTAACCACCTATATTTTCATTCTCAACCTAATCGCTAGTCTCATAACGTTCCAAGAGCTAGCTAAAACGAGAGGTAATCCTTTGTCGTTATTAATACTCTCAAGATTTTACAAATTATAGCTCAACAACAATGAAAGGCCTCACTCAAAAATTAATCGATGGTATAAAAGAAATGGTAAGGGTTAAGGGTAAGGGAACCGTTCCTAAAGTTAGAATGGCCATTCGGGTTAGCAAAAGTGTGGTAAAGTGAATAAGAAAACCTGAATGTTATACCATGAGAATGTATTTATACTCTCTAAGCGAGAAGAGTAGATTCAAATTAAGTCCAAGTTCATAGAGATGCTTTAAGATAATGCAAGTTTCACAAAGGTTGGTGCCTTCGAAGCGTGAACAAGCTAAACATGGCTTTTCCATTTGTTTTAAAAAATTACAAGCAACAAATAACCATGATCAAGGGCATTGATCTCAATCCTAAGTTTGAATTTCTACAAGGCAATATCATCATTATCCCCTATGCATATGCAAATGCAATGCAACCACATGAAAGAGACTCAAAAAAAGGATTAAAGATGCAAGAAGAATTTATTTACAAAGAAGGAACAAAACACAGTGACTCGTTAATCATTAGTGTCAAAATTTTGAGAAAGAGGACCCCAGTTGTCTTCTTTCTACACGGGTAAACAAATGAGTATGTTATGAGACATATCTTTACCCATGTTGACACTATGAACACCATTTCAAGAAAATCTACTATTAAAGTAGTACGATGCATCAAAGTGTTCATGATTAGTGGATATTCAAAAAAAAATAGGAAGGTCTAGAGGGAAAATGAAATCTACCTTGGCTTTGATATCCTCAATGCCTTCTTCCATGGTTTTTTCATTCAACATTCCACCATTCTCAACAATTTGGCCACCATAGAGAAGTATCGAAATCTTATCCAAAGCGGTCTCGTTCTCTTCTTGTTGGCTCTTCTCATCACTCACAAGTATGGAAGCACAAAGGTCCATCTGATTCATGTACCTAAAAAATCAATGATCAAGCCAAAGAGAGAAAACATTAGTGACAAAAAAAAAACTCTAGTCTCAATATGAATCCTAACTCTATTGGCAATCGTTTACTCCCCGACAACAACAATAAAAACTTGATAGAGAAATATTTAATTTCAAAACACAAGTTTTAAAATTTATATCTCTAAATCACCCAAGTGAAACTGCAAGCATTGTAGTAATTTAGATGTCGATCCCACGAGGAATAAATATTACACACCAAAGATACGAGATTCAAACTAAGGTAGAGCAAATGATTTTTGGGTTTTTGTTTGTTTAAATTTCTAAAGATGTAAATAAAAGACAAGAAATTAAAATGCAAGAAGTCAAACAAGAGAAAAACATTGGACATTGGGTTTAACTATCACGAGAATGGATTAACAATCAAACAATGATGCAAGAGTTTGAATGAAGCACCATCCTAGAACATGGAACTCACAAATATGATCCACTTCTGTGGCACTAATCACTTCACTAATCACCTAATTGTCATAAACTTCCGTTCGTGATTAAATGATCAATGAGCATTACAAACAAGTCCAACTAGTTCACTTAACAGCCTAATCATCAACTCTCGTTGGCTAGGAATGTAAAGCTCATAAAAGGTTTAGTTCAAGCATTTTCACAAACACCTTCCGAGCATGAATTGCTTAAGTTCTAGATTTTGAGTGATCAAGTCAAAATTAGCATTAAGATCAACCTAAATGAATTATCTAATAAGAGGCAACCTATACCATCATTATCTAACCATCAAATCATCCTAATCTAGCACAACTCATGATCCAACAAAAGACTAGCTACTAAACATGATGAAAGACAAAGTAAAAGTGCATAAACATAAAGATAAAGATAGAGATGAAGTATCCTTCACTAAAGTGGCATGAAATGATGAAGATCAATCCAAAATATCAAGAAGAGAGTTTGGATCTAAATCCAACGCTAGAGAAGAAAACTTAGGTTGAAAAATGTCTAAAGAGGGATCATGGATTGAAACCCCTAGGACTCAGACTCCTTATCAAACCAGCAAAGACCTTTTGTAGCATTATATTACAATAGTTAATTTAACATCAAACAATGTTCCTCTGGAACTATAATTCTTATTGAAAGTGTTCACAACTTGGCAGAATAGTATATTGAACCAAATTACTCACAACCTGATGCATACCCAGCCCATCATCCTCCAATACTTTATCAATACACAAGGAAAAGGAAAGCCCATAGGGCTAAGAAGTAAAACAACAAGGAATTCAGCTACCCAATTAGCATGTGAGCTGGTTTGGATAAGCCCTTACTACAGTTAAATAACCACACTGTAGTGAAGGACACACCTTCAGTGTGATCAAGTCATTTAATGTCTCGTATGTGCGTGTCTAAGGTGAACAGTAGTATGTAAACAATGAGTGGGGAGTAGGGATTGTCATCGAGAATCTGGAAGTTGTAAGGGAGAGGGGAGAGACTACGTAAGCAATTCTCTCAATCTTGTATCTCACTTTTATTAATATCAAGGCATATTTTCATTTACAAGTGTTCATTTGAGTTTATACAATTTGTTCGTAACAAAATTGGTATCAGAGCATTCGTAACCTGGGAAAATGCCGCCTAAGAAGTCCGATGAGTTGGAGAAAATGGTGAATACGGTTCAAAAGGACGAGCAAAGGATCTCCATCCTGGAAGAAGATGTCAAAGCCGTGAGGAAAAATATGGAGAAGCTTGACAAACAGATGTAAATGGTCGACATCTTGGAGCGATGGGAAAAAAATATGAGGTAGCAGAAAAGCAAGCGTGGGTGGCCGGTAAAAAAGCGAAGGAAGATGCTCAAACCCTCAAGAGTGGTGCTGAACACGATCGGAGGTTCACCTCAGGCTTCTTTTCAGGTTTCATCGGCGATGATGGAACAAAAACATGCACCTTGTAACTCACCGGAGAGGAATACGCCCTTGACGAGGAAGATTGAGATTCCTCTGTTCGATGGTGAGAATGCCTAGAGTTGGGTTCTCTGCGTCGAACAATATTTTGAGCTAGAGAACTTCACGGAGGAGGAAAAGTTGAAGGCGGTAGGATGTGTTTCGACGACGACGCTTTGACGTGGTATCGTTGGGAGAGAGATTAAAACCCATTTCGTGACTGGGAACAAATGAAATATCGAATCCTGGAAAAATTTTCCACGACCCACGATTTGACTCCTGGTGAGAGATTCTTGCTCCTACGATAAGAAGACACCGCTAGGAGTTACTGTAAAGATTTCACTGCACTAGATTTGGATGAGCCGAAGGTGCCATAAAGGATCTTGGAGATGGCGTTCATGATCGGCTTAAAATGTTTGAAGATGTTTGAGCCACGATCGTTGAAAAAATGATGAGCTTGGCTAGGAAGGTAGAGGAGTGGGATGGACAGTTGGGATCGTCATCGGAGAATGTTCTTGACAGTACAAGTAAGATGATGACTAAGGGAGGAAGAATCACAAAGAGTGGGGACTAGATTTCTTATGAAGGGGTAGTTTTGTCTTTGCACAAGGCAACTAACATTCCAAAAAACAAAACAAAGTCGTACAGGTAATTGGGGGAAAAAAGCATAATAACTCAAACCAAACCTGAGAATCGACGAGTTCCTTACCGGAGGCTCTCATATGTGGAGGCAAACGATCGACAAGCCAAGGGTCTGTGATTTTGGTGTGATGAACGTTTACACAAATGGCAACTCAAGGAGCTTCTGGTGTTGGTGGTCGGAGAAGAGGATACAACGAGGGAGATTGGAAATCCCGTGGCAAAGGAAGAAGAAGCGTAGTCGAGAGAGGTCACAGAGTTGGCCGAGTTATCCTTCAATTCAATGGTGGGCATCTCTTCACCTCGTACTATGAAGTTGAAGGGAGAGATCCACGGTGAAGCGGTGGTTGTGATGATAGACATTGGGGCATCACACAATTTTGTCTCTCAAGGAGTGGCATATAGGTTGGGTATTCCCTATACAGGAACGGTGGGGTATGAAGTGAGAATGGGAACAAGACTCACGGTTCAAGGCACCGACGTATGGCGAGGAATTGAGCTGAGAATCCCTAATTACACTGTGACCACCAATTTCTTATCCTTAGAGTTAGGCGGAGCAGATGTAATCTTGGGGATGCAGTGGTTAGAGTCACTGGGGATATGAAAGTGAATTGGAAGGAACAAGTAATGTTATTTAAGGTGAAAGGCAACACGGTAACAATACGCGGTGACCATAGCCTCCGTAACACATCTGTCTCCCTCCAATCACTATGGAGAATGTTGCAGTAGGAGGGAGAAAGGATTATGGTGGAATATGGAGGTCTACACACAGAGGAGGCCGAGGCTCATCCAACTCCACCTTTCGTGTACTAGTGTTTGTTAGAAGAGTTTGTTGTGGTGTTCTCGAAACCTCAAGGATTGGCGCCATCGCAAGGGAAGGAGCATACGATTGTGCTAAAAATAGGAAAAAAACCCATCACTGTCAGGCCATTCCACTATCTGCATGTTCAAACGGAGGAGATTGAACGTCAGATAGCAGTAATGCTTACAGCTAGGATAATAAGGGAAAGTGAAAGTCCCTTCTCCAGTTCAGTCTTGTTGGTGAAGAAGCAACACAGAAGCTGGAGATTCTGCGTGGACTACCGAACCTTGAACAAGGCTACTATTCATGATAGCTATCTTATCCCAATGATAGACTAATTGTTTGTGCATGGGTATGGAGAGATAGCCTGGCCTTTTACCGATCTGTTGAAGAAAGATTAATACATTTGGAGTGAGAAGGCCACAATAGCATTTAAGAAGTTGAAGAAAGCCATGACTTCAGTCTATGTACTACCATTACCTGACTTCACTGAGATGTTTGTGGTGGAATCAGATGCATTAGGAACATGTTTAGGGGCTGTTCTTATGCAGCGGAATAAGCCGGTGGCTTATTTTAGCAAACATCGACGGATAGAAAGAAGATGAAGTCCATCTTCGAGAGGGAGTTGATGGCCATAGTCTTTGTTATACAAAATTGGAGACATTACTTATTAGGGATGAAGTTTATGGTCAGAACGATCAGAAGAGTCTGAAGCTCTTGTTAGAGCAAAGGGAAATCAACCTGGATTATCAGAGATGGTCAAAGCTACTTGGGTTTGACTTTGACATTCACTACAAACCAGGGTTGAAAAACAAAGTTGCTGATGCCTTATCTATAAAGGAGGTGGTACCCATGTTATATGATATATTTGTTACAACTTGCATTCAATTGGAGGAGATATGCTCAGAGGTTGAAAAGGATCCAGAATTATAAGTATCATTCCTGATTTGAGAAAGGACGCTGCTTCACATCCATATTTTGCTATAGTCCAGTGACGATTTCTAAGGCAGGACAAGCTGGTTGTTCCCAGGCAATCTGCTCTCACAGGTCCGATCAGGTAATGAAGGAGTGTTAAAATGAAGGAGTGTTAAAGACTCAGAAAAGGATTGGGGGGCTGTTTTATTGGTTTGGGATGATGACAGACATAATAAGGTATGTAGCGTCTTGTCAAGTTTGTCAGAAATACAAGTATTCAACGCTAGCCCTTAGTGGACTGCTACACCTTTGCATGTTCCTGAGAGGGTGTGGGAGGACAGCTCCATGGATTTTGTGGAAGGGTTGCCAAGATCTCATGGACAGAACGCAATCTTGGTGGTGGTGGACATGTTGACTAAGTATGCTCATTTCATTGGTTTGAAACACCCCTTCACTGCAACTGATGTAGCTAGCGTGTTCATCCAAGAAGTAATGAGGTTGCATGGGTTCCCGAGAACCATTGTGTCAGATAGAGACAAGATCTTTACAAGTCACTTTTGGAAGGAGCTATTCAGATTATCTGGTACTAGTCTATGCTTCAGCACGGCTTATCACCCCCAATATGATGGCCAGACAGAGGTCACTAACAAGAGCCTTGAAACATATTTGAGATGTTTCTCTGGGGAGCAACCAAGAACCTGGGCTCAGTTTTTACCATGGGATGAATTCTGCTACAAATCCTCATTCCATTCTTCTATCCAGATGTCTCCTTTCCAGGCAGTGTATGGCAGGGATCCACTTCCTATGCAGATCTGGAGCGACAATTACAAAGGGATGGTGCGTTGGTCCTCATCAAGGGAAAGCTGCACAAAGATCAGCAGAGGATGAAGAAACAGGCGGATGGGCATAGGAGGGACATGTAATTTGTTGTGGGGGACTCGATGTTTATGAAAATTAGGCCATTTCGCCACAAAACTTTGACCACGAGGGTAACTGAGAAGTTAGAATCCCGCTTTTATGGTCCATATGAGGTAGAATCCAGAGTTGGACAAGTGGCTTACCGTCTCAAGTTACCACCAGAATCTAAGATTCATCCGACGTTCCACATCTCACAGTTGAAAAAAGCAATAGGGAATCTGCATGTGTCTACAACAATAACATCCCAACTCACTACTGAGTGCATATTGGAGGTTGAGTCGGAGGCAGTCTTGGACCAGCGTGTGAATCCTAATTCGGGGCAGGAGGAGATTTTCATCAAATGGAAAGGCCAACCAGACTTCGAGTATTCCTGGGAATGGGTGAACACCATCTTGTAAGGGGAGGGGAGAGACCCTGTCAGCAATTCTCTCAATCTTGTATCTCACTTTTATTAATATCAAAGCATATTTTCATTTACAAATGTTCATTTGAGTTTATACAATTTGGTCGTAACACAACCCTTAACTACGCATGTACAACAAATCTTGAAAACCTTGTACAAAACATCATCAATAGTAATTTGCAATCTAATTTAAGTACAATAAAAGATACGCATTCCTTTGTTTATATTTAATATCAAAATGGATGAAATAAATATCTAGCAATGCTACTTCTAAACTAATTACTATGTATGTATGTATGTAACTGACACTCGAGCTGACAAAGACCATTGGTGTAACAAATGTTTAATGTAATCCAAAAAGACCATCATCATTCATCACATAGTTATTCTTAACTATATATATATTTCGAGCATGCATGTATTCTTAAATTTTTATTATATGTTATTATATTTAGTGAAGCTAATAACTCTGAATTCAGATATGTAATGGTGTGGATGATATCTAGTAGTTTAATATGTAATCTGGTTTTTTTAAATTTGAAGGTTTTATTTGACCACAAATATGTGTGACATTTAATATATAATTTACATATACAAAAGAATTCATATAAGAACTTATCAAAAAAAAAAAAAATTTGCGAGTTAGCTTTTGTTATAGCCGTTAGATAATAAGAATATAAAAAAAATTGAAATAAAGTCGTAGTGATGGATTATTTCAAATTAGGGATAATGTAAAAGAAAAATAGAATTATAGTATCGGTTCTGAGATTGGTTTTGTAAGTTGGTTTGATTTAATCACAGATTGGTTTGGTTTAATTGACGACACTCTTTGACGGACGTGAAACGTAATTTAAATTCAAAACAGTATCGAGCTTTTAATTAGAGTGATCTTTCGACCGTTTGGGGTTTCTAAAATCAAGAAATCACCACCGACTCAGAGTAGTACCTTCTATATACGCCTTGAGAGAAGACTCCACCGTACGATTTCGTTTGTGGAATTCATATATTGAAGACTGTTTCTGATTGTATTGTGAGGTTCTCTCTACCTAGAAGATGACGGAACTCTTCTTTGATGAAGATAGATCGACAGAGGAGGAGGAACTCGAATCGTGAAGGATTTGAACCCTAAAAGACATGTTCGTCACATGAACCTGGACCTTAGGATCTTTTTGTGTTATATTTGGGGAGATTGTTTTACGCTTTCTTTGTTAATATCTCAAGGGTCACAATTCTCAAGGTTTGTTTGAATTGAAATGATTATCTCGTATTATTCCAGTTTGATTGAACTGTTTTATCATAATCATCTCCCTTGATTTTAGCGGCGAGTGATTAGTGATTTGGAATTTTTTTGGTGACTTCTTTGATTCTTACTTCTGCTTACAGAATAACTGGAACCTTTTCAGCGTTGATGTTGCTATGGTAGGGACATATACCAGCTTGCTCGTAAAATAAGGTAAGGCCAAGGGAACATTCGATTTCTTCTTACATTACATGAAACGTGCACAAATTTCTCTTTAAATTCTAGTAGAAAAAGAAGGAATCTTTTGTTTTTACTTTGAGTACTCCTTTCTACTAATGAACATACTGGTGCTTAACACACATCTTAATCAAATTAGCATTTGGTTGATTAATTGATGTTTCTCCCTTGCCAAATTGATATACTTGCTTTGATCTACAGACACGATTTTGCAACCGAAGGCGAGCCTGCTGTTGCTAACAAATGATTATAATGACGAAGAGCATTCAAAAGGAAAAATGGATATCATCTTGCTTCTGTCTGAATATCTAGTCCAGTGACATTTTATTTTCTTTGCATCCCGGATCTTCTGGGTTGGTTACGATTGTTGTGGTTACGTCCAGAACCTCGTGGCTGCTCCCAAGGAGAAATTTTATGCAACAAATTCATTTTACTGATAGCCTTGTTGGTCAATTCCTGCTGGTTGCATATATTGGATAGCCTTAAGCCTTAAGCCTTAGGCTTACATAATACGCACAGTCAAATTCAAATTGTATATATTGGATAGCCTTGTTGGTCCATTTGCTGGTTGCCAGCCAAGTTCAACAAACGACCCAACTGGCCTTAGAGTATATGTCTTGGCTAAGTAAGTTAGTAGATATTCTAATTTACTATGATTTGTCTTTTTATGATGCATTTGAGCTTATGGAGTAATACTTTATATGCCACAGGTTCAAATTTCTATGCAACACAACTCGCGTTACAACCAAGCTCAACAACCAGCGTCTTCATTTGCACAACCTTATCCCCCGTAAAATCCACAAGCAGAGTGATCACTGATCAAATAAGCCTCCATTGCAAAGAACCTGGACTGGGAAACTTTGACCACATATATTTCGGTAAGCACATATTAATTAGAACTTTATGTTGTTCCTGTATATTTTTGTCAAGTTTGTTCTGTAGTGAAAGTCATGTGGTACTGTTTTGTGTCTGACTGCTTAGTGAAATACCAGCAGTTATTTCATGTTCTAGTTATTTGATGAATGTTATATGTAGCATTTGCTTTCCGTTTCATTAATTGATGTGTTCTTATTTGTATTACTAACATTGGCCAACTTTTTCTTTTTTGGTCTTTGCTTGTCAAACAAGTCCTTAATCATAGCATGGACATGATGTTCTCAAATAGTTCAGTTATGAACATAGTCGATTTGTATTTAAAGAAGTTTATATTGTAATCCTATCTCTGAAACTATGCCACTGTGGATTAGTGTTGTAGGTCCATAATTTTGATAGTGTTTATATATATATATGTGAATAGATTTTAAATTTATCATACTGTAAAAATCCTTTCTTCTGCTTATAGGTGGCAATAATGCAAGGATTGCAAGGTCCTCAGCCGTGAAGGTTGCTGCATTTACTGAAGCGCAATGCATCTTATATCGACGTCATGGACACATGTTACAGCCTTTAAAATATGCTGGGATATCCGATGTTACTTGATGCAGTTAAAGTGTACAAGGATGACAACAACTTTCTATCTGATTTATCCCCTGTTCTTGTTGCAGCATCTGAGCTTGTTTCGTTAACGTACTTATTTCTCTTGCTGAAAGTGCAATTCTTATTTTATTTATTTATATTCCATCAATGTAATCTATTTTCTTTTCTCGTTATCTGCTTTGTAGCTGTGCTGCCTCGTCATTGAATGGTGAAGAATTAGTGAGAGATGGTGGTGTGCAGCTTTAATCGACCATTCTTTCCCGCTGCATGTGTGTGGTTCAGCCAACAACTTCACAACACGAACCAGCTGCAATTATAGTCACAAATGTAATGTGTACACTTTCTGTACTAAGTCAGTTTGAGAGTGCAAGGGCTGGATTTCTAGAGTTACCCAGTCTAATTCAAGACATTGTGGACTGTACGAAATAAGATCTTGTGCCTGCAGCCGTTGATGCTGCTCTCAAGTCAATTGCCAAGATTTTTGTCTTCGCCGAGCTTCAGCATGGTCTACTAAAGGCTGGTGCCTTATGGTAATTTATATTCTTGTTCTATTTGTCGCCATTAATATGTTCTTCTTCATTCACAAGACAGAATCTTGGTGGCTCTGTTGTCCATGCATGTAAATTCCATGTAAAATGTCTATATAATCATTATCAAGGCATGGCGATCCAATATTCAGAAGCACAATTTTCCACCTGAACTTTGTATCTTTGTTACGCTCATTTGAAACATTGCTTGTGACAAGTATGACTAACGGTTGTGCTTCTTTCGATTTGTATGTCTGTTTGATCAGGTATAGTCTCCCATTATTACTACAGTATGACTCCAACTGCAGAGGAATTTAATTATGTCGAGTCTCATGGGGTTGGAGTTAGCATTCAAATTGCCAAGAATAAGCATGCCTTACAAGCATCACAAGCCATATCAAAGCATAGTGGATTGTGTGCAGATGAGAGTTTGACACCTTACAATGCTGCTGCGGCTTATGTTCTCAGAGCATTACTAACTCCAAAACTTGCTAGTTTGTTGAAAGATGGAGTTGCCAAGGAGTTGTTGTCCAAAACTTAACACAAATTTGGAGACACCAAAAGTAAACATTTATCTTTATAGTAATAGTAATTAGAGGTTTTTTTAATAAAGAGCCACGTCAGCAGAGGGTTTGGGAGGCGACTCAGAAAGCGATCTAGGGTTCCCAATCTTTTGCTTCACGCAAGCCGCCGTCGGCGGACTGCCGGAGCCAATATGCCGATCCCTGAAGAGGAACCTTCTCCACCAGGGATCTCCACTCCTCATTCTGACCCAGAGAAGAAATCATGGATAAGTGTTGCAACAAAACAGAGTTTACAAAAGTTTGAAGTGGAGGTTGCAGAAGTAGAAGGAAGAGAAACGATTGATGTGCCAGAGGACATTTTGGTAGATTCTCAGCCTCTTTGGGAAGATTTTTTGGTGGGCCGGTTCGCAGCAACAACCCCACACGTAGCAAAGATTCATGTAATAGTGAATAAGATCTGGACATTGGGAGACAAATCCATTAAGATTGACGTCCACAGTGTTGATGCTACTACAGTAAAGTTTAGAATCAAGAGCCTTGCAGCACGACAAAGGATATTACGAAGGGGATGTGGAACATATGCCAAATTCCGATGGTGGTGTCCAAGTGGTCACCAATACCTGAAGATGCACAGCCAGAAGTGAAATCGATGCCTCTTTGGGTTTTGATCAAGCAAGTGCCGCATTCTTTATTCAGTTGGAAAGGATTGAGTTTCCTTGCAAGCTCTGTGGGGAATCCAATCCGTTTACATAACGAAACAGAGATGGTAATACATTTTAAAGAAGCAAAGGTTTTTGTGGATGTGGATTTATCAAAAGAGCTTCCGGGGTCGTACTATTTTAACATCAAAGGAGTAGGTGAGAAGCATGTCACTTTTGAATACCCATGGCTGCCAACGAGATGTGGAGTGTGCAAGAAATGGGGTCACTCGACAAAAGAGTGTTTAACACAATCGGGGAAAAGTGATGCAAGACACAGTCCAACAGATGTAGAGGCAGTTCCATTGGAGAGGCTGGGAGATGCCTTGAGTGGGGGAGTATCCACTCCGGTGGAGACAGTGGAGTTAGAGACGGGCTCACAAGGCGTGGAGACTCAGCCAATGGACTTGTTGAAACAGAGAGGGGAAGTGGAGGACGGGGAGATTGTTTCTATGGTGGTACAGGAAACTCATCTTCGAGACGAGCAAGATGATGGCTGGAAAAAAATCTCCTCGCCAAATGGAAGTAAATCCCCAAGCAAAAAAAGGAGGCCGGACTTAGTATATGGGCAGGTTCGTATAATATCTCCAACAAGATTTGATGTCTTACAAGAAGAAGATAACTCGGGAGAATGCTCACTGGTTAATATGGAGGTAGAGAAACAAGGAGAGGCAGGACAAGAGAGTGAGGCTTTGGAACTGGATGGAGATGCGTTAGATGCAAACAAAGAGATCATTTCGAAAGCAGAAGAGGCAGGTGCTGTCAGAGCTTCTCTTCCGAGATCATCGAAAAGTTCTCACCGAATCTTATCAAATAATACCCTAAAGGCAAAGGATCCAATCCCCAGCAAGATTTATAAAAGGAACACAAAGGCAAAATCTGGATGTTGAGTTTTTGTTGGAACATAAGGGGCTTTAATAAGAGGAGAAAGCAGTTAGCTGTTAAAAAATGGGTTAACCAAAACTCTTTCCTGTTCGGGTGTTTGGTTGAAACACGGGTGAAGGAAAACAGAGCTTCGGAAATAATTGCATCTACGTTTCAAGGCTGGTCTTCGGTGACTAATTATGATTATAATAGGTTGGGTAGGATCTGGGTGGTGTGGAGCCCAAAGATTCAAGCTAGAGTCGTCTCTAAGAGTGCACAAATGATTACTTGTCTTCTGAAGGTGGAGAGATGTACAAGTGAGTTGTTATGCACTTTTATTTATGCCTCTAATTTTGTGGAGGAGAGGAGAGACCTTTGGCGAGAGATTCAACAATTAAAGGATTCAACTTCTTTTAATGGAAAACCATGGTTTCTCTGCGGTGATTTTAATGAAATATTGAGGCTAGAAGAGCATTCAAATACTGATTCAACCGTTACGGCTGGTATGAGGGATTTCCAACGTATGATTCATCACTGCTCCTTAATGGATATGAGTACACAGGGACCTCAGTACACTTGGTGCAATAAAAGAGAGGAGGGAGTAATTTTCAAGAAGCTGGATAGAGTTCTAGTGAATCTGGAATGGATGCACAATTTTCCGTCATCTTTTTGCACTTTCGAGGCTGGGGGTTGCTCCGATCATTTAAGAGGAAGAATTTAGCTCAATACTGAAGAAGCCACAAAAAGATTTCCCTTTAAATTTGCAAATGTGCTCATTATGAACCCAGGTTTTCATGGGATAGTCAAGGATTTCTGGGATGATACTCCTCCTCTATACCACTCCACATCGACAATGTTCAAGTTCACAAAGAAACTAAAATCTCTTAAGCCTCTACTTCGACAGTTGAGTCGATCACAACTCCATGAGTTAACTCGTAAGACCAATGAGGCTTACGATGAGCTATGCTGAAAGCAAGCCGCTTCTCATCTTCACCCGGGAGAAGAGGAGTTTGTAGAGGAATCAGCAGCCTATGAACGATGGGATAAAGTGGCAACTCTAGAAGAAAAAATTCCTAAAGCAAAGATCAAAACTGCATTGGCTTCAGGAGGGTGATCGAAACAATAAAACGTTTCATAATGCACTAAAGGAAAGAAGGGCTGTCAACTCTATCAATGAAATCAGTATCATGGCGGGAGACTCTATCCGGGATGTGGAGGGGATTAAAGTTGAAGTGGTGAGACACTTTTCTGATTATATGCAGCACACGCCGAGTGAGTATGAAGGAATATCTCTGGAGGAGGCTCAAGGGATTCTTCAATTCAGATGCAGTGAAGAAGAAATCAGATCTCTTATTGCTGAAGTAAATGATGAGGAGGTGAGGGCTGTTGTTTTTTCAATGCCGAGAGACAAGTCTCCGGGCCCAGACGGCTTCACGGTGGAGTTCTTTAGAAGTGTCTGGGCGATCGTGGGGAAGGATCTAACAATCGTAGTCCAATCGTTCTTCAAATATTGCTTCCTACCTAAAGGTGTTAATTCGACCATTTTAGCTCTCATTCCAAAGAAAACCGTAGCTCGGGAAATGAAGGACTATAGGCCGATTTCTTGTTGTAATGTCCTGTACAAGATCATATCCAAGATTTTGGCAAACCGTCTCAAACAAATTCTCCCAGGTTTAATCAATCTCAACCAATCTGCTTTTGTCCAAGAACGTTTATTGATTGAAAATGTCTTATTGGCATCGGAATTGGTTAAGGACTACCATAAAGAGGGTTCACCTAGATGTGTAATGAAGATTGACATCTCCAAAGCTTTCGATTCAGTTCAGTGGTCTTTTATATCTACGATCCTACGGGCCATCTCAATACCGTAACCGTTCATAGCATGGATTGAGTTGTGTATCTCTACTGCTTCATTCTCAATCCAAGTAAATGGTGAATTGGCTGGGTACTATCAAAGCAGGAGAGGGCTGAGGCAAGGGTGCTCATTATCACCGTACTTATTCGTCATCTGCATGAACGTTCTATCTATGTTGCTTGATAAGGCTGCTCTTGACAAGAAAATCGGTCTCCACCCAAAGTGTAAGAAACTAAACTTAACTCACCTTTGTTTTGCTGATGATATATTGGTTTTTGGGGATGGATCAGTCCGCTCAACAACAGGGACGCTTGAGGTTTTCAAATCTTTTGCAATTTACTCCGGTCTAAATATCAGTCTCGAGAAATCAACTGTCTTCATGTCTGGTCTCACGCCAAGAGGGAGAGAAAGGATGGCCAGTTTATTCCCGTTTGAGATTGGTACTCTACCAGTTCGGTACTTGGGGCTTCCCCTAATGACGAAGAGGATGACAGCCTCATATTACTCTCCCCTTATTGAGAAAATAAGAAGTCGAATCACCTCTTGGAAACACAAGTGTTTATCATTTGCAGGGAGGCTGCAACTCTTACAATCGGTAATTGCAAGTATCATAAATTTTTGGATGTCGGCGTTTAGACTACCTAGAGCTTGTATCCGAGATCTCGAAAGCATATGCGCAGCTTTTCTTTGGTCTGGGAGTGAGTTAAACACTAAGAAAGCAAAACTCAAGTGGACTGAGGTATGCAGAACAAAGGCTGAAGGGGGACTTGGATTTAAAGAGTTGGATGTTGCAAATCAAGTTAGCTGCTTGAAATTGATTTGGAGGTTAACGTCGGGAACACACTCTCTTTGGGCCAAATGGATATGGAATGAGCTGATTAAAACAGGTTCGTTTTGGTCAGTTCCGGAAACATCCACAATTGGCTCCTGGATATGGAAAAAGCTCTTGAAGTATAAACAGGAGGCAAAAGCTTTCCACCGAATGGAAGTGGGTAGTGGTATGGAAACCTCTTTCTGGTTTGACGATTGGTGCACTCTGGTTAGACTACACGACAAGCTCGGAAGCAGAGGTTCTATTGTACTGGGAATTGATGCAAGAGCAACAGTGGTGGACGTGCTCGCGCATCATAGACTGAAAAGGCACCGAAGAGCTCTGTTAAATGATATTGAGAGGGAGATTGAGCAGCTCAGGGCAAGCCGTGCTGGATACATCTCAGATAAGGCAACATGGAATGGGGCAGAAGGGAAGTTCGTAAGTGTATTCTCGGCAAAACATACATGGATCAATATGCTGGGGGTCTGGCCTTTATAGATTTGGCACAAAGGAGTTTGGTTTCCGCACTCAACTCCTAAGTTTTCCTTTCTTGCTTGGCTTGCTATGCATAATCGCCTCACCACAGGAGATCGGATGAGATTTTGGCGAGGGCAAGTAGAGACTTCATGTGTGTTCTGCAATCATCCGATGGAGTCTCGAGATCACCTGTTCTTTGATTGTTCATACTCAGCTCAGATTTGGAACAAGACTATGAGGGGTCTGCTTCAATACAAGCACTCAACATCTTACACTCTGATCTGCTCTTTACTAATTGATTCGAGTCTTCCACGCCTACAACGCTATCTCCTTAGATATGCTTTCCAAGTCAGTGTCCATACCATCTGGTGTGAACGAAACAAGCGTCGTCATGGGAACCCTGGCCTCTCCCCCTCACTCATGACGTCTCTTATTGATCGAAAAGTTAGGAATCAGCTAGCAAATCTTCAAAAACCTACTCCCAAGCTTCAAGCAGGCCTCATTACTTGGTTCGCAACAAGAAGTAACTAATGACTGCTCTGTTTTAAAGATATTGGTTATGTAAGGTTTTCTTAAAACTCTAAAAACTCAAGACCACACACGTTGTAAAAAAGTTTTTTGTGATGAATATATTTTAACATTCATACAAAACAAAAAAAAAAAATTTATCTTTTATTGATTTGTTTGTCTGAGCAGCTTAAGCATATTGAAACATTCATCTTTTACATGCACATACAAACTCTTGATGAACACTTCATTGAGTGTTAAGAGCATGTTAAGCTTCTGGTGCATAGACTATAATCGTATTAAATTTTTGTTTCGCAGATTATTTGGAACTCTGCAACTCGATCATAGCTTTTAAATTTTGTAGATGAACAACACGCCTGCTAGTACCTTGATGGTTCATAAGCTCTGGAAACTACTTAATTTTTTCATTTGATGCACTATCAAAAGAGGTGTTTATTGGCAATGTATACTTGAAGGTCTATAATGATCAACCCGACTCAGAGTTCAGTGATCCAGAAGCATTCTGCAATGCTCTCGACTTTATATCATCGTTAGTGCATATTGAGTCGCCCTCTGTTTCTTTGGACCAAAATTTGATTGAAGACGGCAATTCATCTAATGGTACTCCAGAACTTCAAAGTAGCGTCGCAGAACCGTCATTGATTGACGGACCTTCTGATCATCAGCCATCATCTAAAGGATGAAGAAGGAAGAATGTTTTCTGATTGATCACCTTCAATTAGGATTGACTGCGCTTCAGGTAATCATATAATGCATGTGAATGTGTAGATATCAAAGAATTTAGCATGCCTAACCTTTTATTTGCCCCTTTTTTTCCAGAACTTGCTTACAAAGTATCCAGATCTGGCTTCAATGTTTTCGTCTAAAGAGAGATTATTACCTCTCTTTGAAATCGGCTCTGCCTGAATGTCCTCTCTTGTCTAACTGCTTATGCTCCTTGCTTTGAAAGGATGGTATCTGATGGATGTAGTCTTTTTCTCCTCTAACGAATGCTTCATTCTGCAGCTACTATTTGTGAGGGTGCTCTCCATGTTCTTTATGCTTTGGCAAGCACACCCGAACTGGCTTAGGCTGCTGCAAAACATGGTGGAGTAGTATACTTTCTGAAACATTTATGGCCTTTGCAAAGTAATCATTCTCAACTCAATTTATTTCCCCATTGGCTTTCTGATTATATACATTGGAATCATAAGCACAAATTGGTCTTTGTGCAGAAGAAATTCCAAGTAGCAAAGAGCTGGAGCGGCTTCGTTGTTGGAGAAGCTTGTCGCACAAAGCAATGCATGGGCCTAGAGTTGCTATCACACTTGTGAGATTACTTCTAGATCACACTTGCTACCACACTTATGAGATTACATCTTTGTACTGATCTATGGAAGGCTGAAATTTGACTATTCTACTTGTTTATGGAACACGTATCGTCTTGCAGGATGCGATTTAGGAACCACAATGAGTCTGCTGCGTTTCTTGATGAGAGATTTTATCCAGTTGGTCGTGAATTTCAAGAAACATTGCCAAAATGGCCAAGTCTCCATGTCTTCAGAGAGGTCATGGTGTTTTCCTGTGGATCAATTACAAATAATCTCATTTTTTCATTGATCAATGACAAAGCTGATTTAGCATGGAACTGATCTGCGGGTTGTAAGGCTGGTAATGACAATTGTGGGAGCCTGATGCCACAGAGTGAAGCTGAAACTTTACTAGCTATGCCTTGTGACATTTGCTGCAGTGAACAAAATTTTTGCACTGATTGATGTTGCATCCTTTGCTGCAAACTAATAAGTTTGGAACATGAAAGTTATAGCTATATAAAATGCTAAGCTTTGGTTTCTGAGGGTCATATATGTGGGGACCATTGGAGGCAGCATTGGGTTTGATACCGGATACTACTGCAAGCGATGTGACACCAAAGAGGACTTGGTTCCACATTTTAACAAGTTCCTAGAAATATGTCAGACTATAGAATATCAAGGCGATGTGGAGGAGATCCAGAATCTCGGTATTTGTATCCTGCTGGGCTCACAAAGAGACAGTGCTAAGGAATTATTAAATTGCATCGAATCTAAAGTCATCAAGGTACACTACTTTGAATCTGCAGTCATCAAGGAACAGTACTTTGTACAAAGTAATATTTACTTAATGTTCAGAAACTAAAGCATAATCTTTTCAGCTTAATGTGGCACGAGCTTGGTAGATCTCTGGAATGATGATACACCAACTATATGGTCAGGTACAATTCCCTAATCACAATCTTTTACTTTCTGATTATGTATTAAAGTTGATTTAATAGTCATCTAACACATATTATCGTTATTCTGGTTGTAGTTTTCTCCGACAGTGGAGAAGCCAAAGACAATGATGCTTTGCAAAGTTTATAAGACGTGACTCCTACTGGGCTCATGCCATTGAATTATGAGGCCGAGATGCACACACTCGAGGAAGAAATCACTGCCCCTAGGGTTCCTTCTCCTCAATTGAGACGACGAGAACATGTAGATACTAACTTGGCAGCCAAGAATTAAACGATGTGTCGCAAAAACAGCTTGCAAATCTTAGTGGCTCACGTTATAATCCCCAACCTTGCTATTTAGGTATGTTGTGATCCTTCAGCAAAGGACATTATTTTTTCTAAAGGCTAATGATTTCCTCTTCTGCATCTCCATTGTTGTTACTAATTTTATCTCATTTTGCTTCGTAGATTCGATTTGATCTACTTAGTTCTTGACATACCTGATGAGCAGACAGATCGAATGCTTGCGAAGCATATTCTGGAAGCTTATTTTCAGGTTTATTCTGCGTTTTCATAACATTACTCTTTGACTTTGGCTCATCCTTGTTTTCCTGGGGAGAATTTAACATGCGTTTTTGGGAATGCAGATTGCACATATGCAGGAATGGATTTCGCAATAGCTAGTAGTTTTTTTGAAAACCTTAAGTTTTGGCGTCTGTCTCATTTTTCTCTCTGCCAATAGTTAGTCCTTCAAACACAAATTTTGTTGCTGGGATTTGGGCACAACCAAATTGCATATATTGGATAGCCTTGTTTGTACATTTGCTGCTGGTTTGCCAATAAAGTTCAATAAACGACCCAGCTGGCCTTAAGAGTATATGTCTTGGCTTAGTAAGTTTGTAGATATTTTAATTTACTATGATTTGTCTTTTTATGATTCATATGAGCTTTTGGAGTAATACTTTCTATGCCACAGGTTCAAATTTCTGTGCAACACCAAAATCCATTCAAATCACAAGCAGAAATCCACAAACTCCCCTGTAAAATCCACAAGTAGAATGATCAAATCAGCCTTCATTGCAAATAACCTGGAAAGCGAAACTTTGACCACAAATAATTCGGTAAGCACGGATTACTCAGAGCTTTATGTTGTTCATGTATATTTTCAACAAGTCTATTTTGTAGTGAAAGTCATGTGGTATGTTTTGTGTGCGATTGCTTAGTGAAAGATAGAGCTATGTTTTCTTTCCCCTAACTGAAAATAGTTTATTATAACCCTATGTTAATCTGATGTCTTTCTAAAATTTGGAAAAGGTACTTCTTTCTGGAGAACCAGTTATTGTGGAGGTTGGTGCTGCTCTTTGGAAAGACGCTACCAGAAACTCCAAGGCGATGATCTGGTTGTACGTTACAGGGTCCTTTTACTTTGCCCTTGCTTATCCTAAATCTGATCTCTACTCAATCGCGCAACTCTTCTCAGTCCCCCATGTGCATCAAGCTTTTCATGGCGGGGAAGAAGCTACTGTTTCCTCCTCTCTGCCCCTGGCTAAATGAAGCGTATTGGTCGTCTTTCCTTGAGTCCTTATTATATGTATTAGAGTACAATGGACCAGCTGCATTTGCAGCTGGCATGGTCTCGGATTCCGATACTCTGGAGATTATATGGACACATAAAATGCTTGCAGAAAATCTTATATGTCAGGTATTAACATAGTCGCTACTGTGGGCTTTAAGTCATTTTTTACGTAAGAGTATCTATAAACTATCATTGTCAATTATTGAATTTAATTTTCTCGTTTCTATTTCCTCAGGTTTTGTAGCATCTTGATGACTATCCTCAGATGTTGTCACAACACTGCCATTCTCTCTATGACTATGCTCCCATGCCACCTGTGACGTATCTAGAACTTAGAGATAAGATGTGGTGTCACCGTTATTATCTCAGAAATTTATGTTATGAGATTCGATTTCCAAATTGGTCGATTGTTGAACATGCCGAGTTCTTACAATCATGACTTGTGATGTGGCGTGAAGAGTTGACTAGGAAACCATGGATCTTAATGAAGGAGAAGCTTGCAAAATTCTAGAACTACCCTGAATGATGTTTCTAGCGATGACCTAAACTGGACTGCTTCACTCGAGTTGAATGAGGAAATATCTATTATATCAAAACAGATTCAAAACCTTGATGAAGAGAAACTTATGAATGCCTACAGGTACGTCCACAAAGTTCTAATCATCTTCTAGGATTTGAGGTTTTCTTCAATTTTATGTTTTCCATCTTTGTATGTATTTTACCTCTCTTTTAGACCATTGGATGGTCACGTTATATGTTGAAAAGTGCAGACTTCTTGGATACCAGCAGTTATTTCATTTTCTAGTTATTTGATGAATGTTATATGTAGCAAATGCTTTCCGTTTCAATAATTGATGTGTTCTTATTAGTAGTACTAACATTGGCCAACTTTTTCTTTTTTGGTCTTTGCTTGTCAAACAAGTCCTTAATCATAGCATGGACATGATGTTCTCAAATAGTTCAGTTATGAACATGGTCGATTTGTATTTAAAGAAGTTTATATTGTAATCCTATCTCTGAAACTATGCCATTGTGGATTAGTGTTGTAGGTCCATAAATTTGATTGTGTTTATATATATGTCAATAGATTTTAAATTTATCATACTCTAAAAATCCGTTATTCTGCTTATAGGTGGCAATAATGCAAGGATTGCAAGGTCCTCAGCCGTGGAGGTTGCTACATTTACTGAAGCGCAGTGCATCTTATATCTACGTTATGGACACGTGTTACAGCCATTGAAATATGCTGGGATATCCGATGTTACTTGATGCAGTTACAGTGGACAAGGATGACAACAACTTTCTATCTGATTGATCCCCTGTTCTTGTTGCAGCATCTGAGCTTGTTTCGTTAACGTACTTATTTCTCTTGCTGAAAGTGCAATTCTTATTTTATTTATTTATATTCTTTCAATTTAATCTATTTTTTTTTCTCGTTATCTGCTTTTTAGCTGTGCTGCCTCTTCATTGAATGGTGAAGAATTAGTGAGAGATGGTGGTGTGCAGCTTCAATCGACCGTTCTTTCCCGCTGCATGTGTGTGGTTCAGCCAACAACTTCACAACACGAACCAGCTGCAATGATTGGCACAAATGTAATGTGTACACTTTATGTAATAAGTCAGTTTGAGAGTACAAGGGCTGGATTTCTAGAGTTACCCAGTCTAATTGAAGATATTGTGCACTGTACGAAATAAGAACTTGTGCCTGCAGCCGTTGATGTTGCTCTCAAGTCAATTGCCAAAATTTCTGTCTTCCCCGAACTTCAGCATGGTCTACTAAAGGCTGGTGCCTTATGGTAAGTTATATTCTTGTTCTGTTTGTCGCCATTAATATGTTCTTCTTCATTCACAAGACAGAATCTTGGTGGCTCTGTTGTCCATGCATGTAAATTCCATGTATATTGTCTATATAATCATTATCAAGGCATGGCGATCCAATATTCAGAAGCACAATTTTCCACCTGAACTTTGTATCTTTGTTACGCTCATTTGAAACATTGCTTGTGACAAGTATGACTAACGGTTGTGCTTCTTTCGATTTGTATGTCTGTTTGATCAGGTATAGTCTCCCATTATTACTACAGTATGACTCCAACTGCAGAGGAATTTAATTATGTCGAGTCTCATGGGGTTGGAGTTAGCATTCAAATTGCCAAGAATAAGCATGTCTTACAAGCATCACAAGCCATATCAAAGCATAGTGGACTGTGTGCAGATGAGAGTTTGACACCTTACAATGCTGCTGCGGCTTATGTTCTCAGAGCATTACTAACTCCAAAACTTGCTAGTTTGTTGAAAGATGGAGTTGCCAAGGAGTTGTTGTCCAAACTTAACACAAATTTGGAGACACCAAAGGTAAACATTTATCTTTTATTGATTTGTTTGTCTGAGCAGCTTAAGCATATTGAAACATTCATCTTTTACATGCACATACAAACTCTTGATGAACACTTCATTGAGTGTTAAGAGCATGTTAAGCTTCTGGTGCATAGACTATAATCGTATCAATTTTTTGTTTCGCAGATTATCTGGAACTCTGCAACTCGATCATAGCTTTTAAATTTTGTAGATGAACAACACGCCTGCTAGTACCTTGATGGTTCATAAGATCTGGAAACAACTTAAATCTTTTTCATTTGATGCACTATCAAAAGAGGTCTTTATTGGCAATGTATACTTGAAGGTCTATAATGATCAACCCGACTCAGAGTTCAGTGATCCAGAAGCATTCTGCAATGCTCTCAACTTTATATCATCGCTAATGCATATTGAGTCGCCCTCTGTTTCTTTGGACCAAAATTTGATTGAAGATGGCAATTCATCTAATGGTACTCTAGAACTTCAAAGTAGCGTCGCAGAACCGTCATTGATTGATGGACCTTCCGATCATCAGCCATCATCTAAGGGGATGAAGAAGGAAGAATGTTTTCTAATTGATCACCTCCAATTAGGATTGACTGCTCTTCAGGTAATCATATAATGCATGTGAATGTGTAGATATCAAAGAATTCAGCATGCCTAACCTTTTATTTGCCCTTTTTTTTTGCAGAACTTGCTTACAAAGTATCTAGATATGGCTTCAGTGTTTTCGTCTAAAGAGAGATTATCACCTCTCTTTGAATGTTTTTCGGCTCTGCCTGAATGTCCTCTCTCGTCTAACTGCTTATGCTCCTTGCTTGGAAACGATGGTATCTGATGGATCTAGTCTTCTTCTCCTCTTACAAATTCTTCATTCTGCACCTATTATTCGTGAGGGTGTTCTCCATGTTCTTTATGCTTTGGCAAGCACACCAGAACTTGCTTAGGCTACTGCAAAACATGGTGGAGTAGTATACTTTCTGAAACTTTTATGGCCTTTGCGAAGTAATCATTCTCAACTAAATTTATTTCCCCATTGGCTTTCTGATTATATACAATGGAATCATAAGCACAAATTGGTCTTTGTGCAGAAGAAATTCCCAAGTAGCAAAGAGCTGGAGCGGCTTCGTTGTTGGAGAAGCTTGTCGCACAAACCAATTCATGGGCCTAGAGTTGCAATCACACTTGTGAGATTACTTCTAGATCACTCTTATGAGATTACTTCTTTGTACTGATCTATGGAAGGCTGAAATTTGACTATTCTACTTGTTTATGAAACACGTATCGCCTTGCAGGATGAATTTTAGGAACCATAATGAGTCTGATGTGTTCCTTCTTGAGAGATTTTATTAAGTTGGTCGTGAATTTCAAGAAACATTGCCGAAATGGCCAAGTCTCCATGTCTTAAGAGAGGTGGGAAAGAATTCCTTTGAGTGGAAGCATGATCATCTAATGAAAATAATCTCTCTATGTTGGTGGAATCTATGTCAAGCTTTTCTTAAAAGATCCCAAATTTCCTCTGAGAAATCCAAAACGGTTCTTAGAAGGACTGCTAGATTAGTATTTGTCAGCACCACATCATGAACAACATCCTATTGACCCTTAGCTCCCTGCTGCATTGGTTTGTTTGTTGTGTGTGCATCCTCCACTTTAAGATCACATAGGATATCAAGGGTATGTCCCGAAACTTGTCGCTATTGTTGCGTATGAGGGGAGGCGGGAAACAATGACTTCTGGTGAAGTGAAGGCTGAAGAAATTGACTCTGATGGAGTGAATGAGTCAGCTGATCCCTCAAGTCTACATGTGCAAATCCCTCAAAAATGTGTGTGCCTTAGGTTTTAAAGTTTGTGTTATCAACTTTTATATTCTGTAATTTACCTTCTTTTTGCTGATAAGCAGATTATGAGGCTTCAGGAAACACCCGATGAGATTCCAGAAGGAGGAACACCTCACACAGTTAGCTTGTTGGTACATTATAAGCTAGTTGATAATGAAAGACTAGTGATATAATTGAGGTAAAAAAGCAGTAGTTTATCAGGATAATACATTTGTTATGATGGTTTTGGTTTGACAGTTAAAAGCTTGTTTTCTGGATAGGTCACTAGAATTTATAGAGCAATGACCGTCTGAGGAACCTATGGATGTTGACAATTGCCTGCGAAGAGTGATGAAGATGTCGAGCTCAATGAGGACAAGGTTTTTCTTCTTTTTTAACTAAATAGATTTATAGTTCTGTAACTTATTCCTTCGTCCTCCATTTCAAGCAAGTTTTGTGTTAATTTACAGCTCAGGAAGTTTCAAGAACTCTCTAACTACCAGATATATATGAGAGGCGTAGTAGATCAAAAGAACCAAACATCTGGGAGAGGGTTAATTTAAAAAAGGGTCTTATGTACCAGTTGTTGCATGCGTTTGATACTTGCTTATTGTTGCAACAAAATCTCATCAATATTTGTTCCTTTTACTAAGGTAAAACTCAATTTGTGACGCTTATTGAAGGGAATGTTTTGACCCTGGCTTCTGGTGATAATTTTTGAGGTGACATTAATATCTTACATGTTGGTGACCCTGGTACAAGCAAGTCCCAGCTGCTTTAGTACAATCTTAAGCTTTCACCCTGTAGAATTTATACAAGTGGACGAGGGAGCTCATCTGTTGGTTTTATATCTTATGTAGCTTAAGATCCTGAGAAAGGAGAAACGTTATATTAATCTTGTCGTTAATCTTTTTATAGTCAGCTGGTTTTTTCATTGTGTGTTTCCAAGTTTTCCTAAACCTGATCTGTTAACGTGACTACATTTTTTAGGTTTTGGAGAGTAGAGCTCTTGTCCTTAGTGACTGAGGTATTTGCTGTATTGATGAATTTGATAAAATGTCTGACAATGCGAGGAGCATGCTGCATGAGGTATGTTACTCTCTCTTTCTTAGCATTGCCCAAAGTTGTAGCTTATAGTTTCTGGGTTTCCCTTGTTATCGTGGTCTGTAGTCCATAAGATTGCATTTCTGATGAACACTAATGCTTTGTCAGGTGATGAAACAGCAGACAACAATGGCTGGTATAATTGCATCTCTAGATGCTAGAACCTATGTGTTAGCTAGTGCAAATCCTACTGACTCGAGCTATATTCCTCGACTTTATGTAATTAAGTATATTCACCTTCCTCCGACTTTGCTTTCTAGGTACGTTGTGATCCTTTAACAAAGGACATAATTTTTTTTAAAGGCTAATGATTTCCTCTTCTGCATCTGGTGTTACTAATTTTATCTCATTTTGCTTCGCAGATTCGATTTGATCTCTTTTGATATCAAATACTCTGATGATCACTTTGACACAAACACTTGGATCAATAAGAAGATGGTGACAAGAAGATTGTTCCTTGCTGTGCTGGTAATTCTCAGTGAAGTAAGTATTTGAATACCCGAAAGTATTTTTATTTTTTTTATGTCCTAAAGCATTTCATATTTTTTATGTCTAGGATTAGCTCTGCTTAAAGTATAATAGTTACAATTATATGTTTTCTTCACTTCAGTGATTTTGATATAAAAGGGAAACTAGTAGATATATATGCAGGCATATTATCATCTTCTATTCTATGAACTTATCAATTTCTGTATATATTTGCATAGTTTCTCCTGATGTTTGTTTGATTGTTAGGCAAAATAAGCGAGCATCCAACTTGCTTAAAACAAGAGTGCATGGCCATGAACTCCGTGACGCTAGTGCACAACCGTTGCATGTAAGTTCTAGACATAGAATTTGTCATTTTGACTGTTTCTTTTAAATTCTGTAACTTAACTTCTTCATTTGTGAATCAGGTTTGCTAATAAAAAGATTTTGAGGCTTCAAGAAACGCATGATGAGATTCCAGAAGGAGGAACACCTCACACAGTTAGCTTGTTACTGCATGATAAGCTAGTTGCTAATTGAAAGCGTGGTGATAGATTTGAGGTAAAAAAGCAGTATTTTGTCCGGATAATCCATTTGTTACAATGGTTTTGGTTTGACAGTTAAAAGTTAGTTTTTTAAAATAAGTCACCGGAATTTACAGAAAAAATGACCATCTGAGTGCGACCTGCTCTTAGAACTGTGTTTTAGGCATGTCATCTTATTTTTTCTTCTGCTAGTAATTCGTCTTTACTCATAATATGTTCTGACATTGTGATTTATCTTCTCTCATGAACATTGAGTACAGACCTACATCGATTGCCTTCGCATAAATAAAGCAAGTTAAGAATGTCTGCTGAGGAACCTATTGATGTTTACAATAGTCTACGGAGAGTCGATGAAGATGTCGAGTTAGATGAGGAGAATGTTTCCATCTTTTTACCTAAATAGATTTATAGTTCTGTTACTTATTCCTTCGTCCTCCATTCCAAGCAAGTTTTGTGTTAATTTACAGCTGAGGAAGTTTCAGGAACTCTCTAAATTACCAGATATATATGAGATGTTTAGTAGATCACTAGCACCAAACATCTAGGACTAGGATGATGTAAAAAAAGGTCTTCAGTTCCAGGTGGTACATGTGTTTGATACGTGCTTATTGTTGCAACAAAATCTAATCAATATTAGTTCCTTTTAGTGAGATAAAATTCAATTTGTGAAGTTTTTTGGAGGGAATGCTTTGACCCTGGCTTCTTGAGTTAATTTTCGTGGTGACATCAATATCTTACTTGTTGGTGATCCTGGTACAAGCAAGTCCCAGCTGCTTCAGTACATTTATAAGCTTTCACCCCGTAGTATATATAAAAGTGGGCGAGGGAGCTCAGCTGTTGGTTTGACAACTTATGTAGCTAATGACACTGAGACATGAGAAACTGTATGTTAATCTTGTTGTTAATCTCTTTATAGTCACCTGTTTTTTTCATTGTGTGTTTCTAAGTTTTCATAAACCTGACATGTTAACGTGACTACATTGTTTAGGTTTTGGAGAGTAGAGCTCTTGTTCTTAGTTACCGAGGTATACGCTGTATTGATCAATTTGATAAAATGTCTGACAGTGCGAGGAGCATGCTGCATGAGGTATGTTACTCTCTCTTATTTAGAATTGCACAAAGTCGTAGCTTATTGTTTCTGGGTTCCTTGTCATCATGGTCTCTAGTCCATAAGACTGCAGTTCCAATGAACACTGTTGCTTTGTTAGGTGATGAATCAGCAGACCGTTTCAATAGCAAAGGATGGTATAATTGCATCTCTAAATGCTAGAACCTCTTTGTTGGCTTGTGCAAATCCTAGTGGCTAACGCTATTATCCTCGACTTTCAGTAATTAAGAATATTCACCTTCCTCCGATTTTGCTTCCTTGGTACGTTGTGATCCTTCAACAAAGGACATTATATTTTCTAAAGGCTAATGATTTCCTCTTCTTCATCTCTTTTGGTGTTACTAATTTTATCTCATTTTTCTATGTAGATTCGATTTGATCTCTGTTCATATCAAATACTCTAATAATCAGTTTAACACAGACACTTCGATCAATGAGAAGACGGTGACAAGAAGATTGTTTCTTGTTGTGTGGTAATTCTCAGGGTAGTAAGTATATGAATACCCTAAAGCTTTTATATTTTTTATGTCCTAAAGCATTTTTATTTTTTTACGTCTTGGATCAGCTCTGCCTCAAGAATGATAGTTACCAATTTATATCTTCTATATTTAGGTGATTTTTATATAAAAGGGAAACTAGTAGATATATGTGCGTGGCAAATCATCATCTTCTATTCTATGGACTTATCAATTTATGTATATATTTGCATAGTTTCTCTTGATGTTTGTTTGATTGTTAGGCAAAATAAGCAATCCTCCAAATTGCTTGAAACAAAAGTGCATGGCCAAGAATTCCATGACCTAGTGCACAACTGATGCAGGTAAGTTCTAGACATAAAATTTTTCATTTTGACTTTTTCTTTTAAAATCTGTAATTGAACTTCTTCATTTGTGAATCGGGTTTGCTGATAAGCAGATTGTGAGGCTTTAGGAAATATCTGATGAGATTCCAGAAGGAGGAATAGCTCGCAGAGTTAGCTTGTTGCTGCATGATAAGCTAATTGATAATGGAAGCCTCGTGATAGAATTGATGTAAAAAAGCAGTAGTTTATCAAGATAGTACATTTGCTACGATGGTTTTGGTTTGACAGTTAAAAGCTTGTTTTCTGGATAAGTCAGTGGAATTTATAGAGCAATGACAGTTCGAATGGGACCTCGTCATAGGACTGTGAAATTTGTGTTTAAGGCATACCATCTTATTTTTTCTTCTCTTAGTAATTTGTCTTTGCTCTTAATACGTTCTGACATTGTCATTTATCTTCTCTTATGAACGTTGAGTACAGACCTACATCGATTGCCTTCACATAAATAAAGCAAGTAAGTTAAGCATGTCTGCTGAGGAACCTATTGATGTTCACAGTAGTCTGCAGAGAGTCGATGAAGATGTCGAGTTTGATGAGGAGAATGTTTTCATCTTTTTACCTAAATAGATTTATAGTTCTGTTACTTATTCCTTCGTCCTCCATTCCAAGCAAGTTTTGGGTTAATTTACAGCTGAGGAAGTTTCAGAAACTCTCTAAATTACCAGATATATACCAAACTATGAATGTAAAATTATATTCAACAAAAACTGTGTTACAATGAATGCTTCATAGAGTTGAGTTTATTTTTAAATATTTGAAAGAATGAAACTAGCTTTTAGTTACTGAAATGTTAAGGAATTTAACTATGACATATCGTCATCTTCTATTCTATGGACTTATCAGTGTATATCTGCATAGTTTCTCCTGATGTTTCTTTGATTGTTAGGCAAAATAAGCGAGTCTCCAACTTGCTTGAAACAAGAGTGCATGGCCAATAACTCCATGACGCTAGTGCACAACCAATGCAGGTAAGTTCTAGACATAGAATTTGTCATTTTGACTGTTTCTTTTAAATTCTATAAATTTAAGTTCTTCATTTGTGATTCAGGAAACGCTTCAGGAAACGCTTGATGAGATTCCAGAAGGAGGAACAACTCAAACAATTAGGTTGTTGTTGCATAATAAACTAGTTGATAATGGAAAGCCTGGTGATAGAATTGAGGTAAAAAAGCAGTAGTTTATCAAGATAGTACATTTGTTAGGATGGTTTTGGTTTGACAGTTAGAAGCTTGTTTTCTGGATAGGTCACTCTAATTTACAAAGCAATGACCGTTCCGTTAGAGTGGGACTTGCTCATAGGACTGTGAAATCTGTGTTTAAGGCATGTCATCTTATTTTTTCTTCTGCTAGTGATTCGTCTTTGCTCTTAATACGTTCTGACGTTGTCATTTATCTTCTCTTATGAACATTGAGTACATACCTACTACGATTGCCTTCGCATAAAGAAAGCAAGTAAGTGATGAATGTCTGCTGAGGAACTTATTGAAGTTGGCAATAGTCTGCGTAGAGTCGATGAAGATGTTGAGTTAAATGAGGAGAAGGTTTTTCTTCTTTTTAACTACCTAGATTTATAGTTCTGTAACTTATTCCTTCGTCATCCATTCCAAGCAAGTTTGATACTTACTTATTGTTGCAACAAAGTCTAATCAATATCAGTTCCTTACTGAGACAAAATTCAATTTGTGAAGCTTTTTGGAGGGAGCTTTGACCCTGGCTTCTGGTGCTTATTTTTGTGGTGACATCAATATCTTACTTGTTCGTGACCCTGGTACAATCAAGTCCCAGTTGCTTCAGTACATTCATAAGCTTTCACACCGTGGAATTTATACAAGCGGGCGAGGGAGCTCAGTAGGTTGTTTGACATCTTATTTAGCTAAAGATCCTGGATATCATAAACTGTATGTTAATCTTGTCGTCAATCGTTTTATAGTCAGCTAGTTTTTTCATTGTGTGTTTCAAAGATTTCTTAAACCTGACCTGTTAATGTGACTACATTGTTTAGGTTTTGGAGAGTAGAGCTCTTGTTCTTAGTGACCGAGGTATCTTTTGTATTGATGAATTTGATAATATGTTTGGTAGTGCGAGGAGCATGCTGCATGCTGCATGAGGTATGTTTCTCTTTCTTAGCATTGCCCAAAGTCGTAGCTTATATTTTCTGGGTTCCCCTTGTTATCGTGGTCTGTAGTCCATAAGATTGCATTTCTGATGAAATATGTTGCTTTGTCAGGTGATGGAACAGCAGACCGTTTCAATAGCAAAGTCTGGTATTATTGGACCAAGAGCCCTTGACGACCAGATCCAGCCCACTTTTTTCCAAATAGAGTCAGACAATGAAGGTTATGACTATTATAATTGCATAAATTTCCTTTGCTTATATTATCATCTATTGGACATATTTAAGAGACCAAAGAGTGGACATTACATTTTCTTATGTCCTACGCAGACATAAAGAGTGTAAGGATTTTAAAGTGAGGCCCAATATCCTGTCGTTAAGGCACAATGACTAGACAATGCAGGATGTTAAAAATATCTTGCCTGGTAACAACCTTAAAAACCATCCCGAGATGATTCAGGTACATTAATACACTCCGTTCTATTTATTTTTACTTCTGATATATGGGCTAACTATTGCAGCGACAACTTAGCTTAGGCGTCAAAGTATATTCAATTAGACAACTCTTGCTATTTCTTTCTTCGTAAGAACATCAAGGTATAGCTAAGATTTGAGATGAACTCTGGTCTCCTTTATTAAATAAATTAAAAACTGAAGAAATGTGATAATGGTTTGATCCTATTTATCACAACGCCTAATGATAAGTTCGAAACTAAAAAAAAACAAAGAGATGAACACCAAAACTCCTAATCTTCAAATAAATTAAATAACAATGGAAACGAAAAAACAAGCTATATTCCAAATGGATAAGTAAATCACTGATGAAAGACCATACATCAAATTTCATCTATCTAAAATGGGCCATGTTTCTTTATTTTTTAATTTTGTAATGTGCCACTTTTTTTTTACGAGACGCATAGCTACATACTATTAGATAATGCTGATATGACTTCATTTCTAGGGAATTCACTTAGGTCATAATTACTAGCAAGTATGATTTAATTTTGTTTTATCCTAATCGAGCTTTCCTTACACTTGACAGATTTGTGTTTCTTCCTATTCTTTTAAACAATGAGTAGTTTGAAAACAAAATTTCTAATTTATTTAGATGTCATTGAACTAGATGATATGTGGAAGGATATAAAAGGCTGAAGGTAGTAGAAGCCATGAGCGAGAAGAAGAGGATAAAGAATCTCTCCAAATTCCGAAGAAAGAGAAAACCGACAATGTCACTAAGGTTAGTAACTTACCTCAGATGCCTTTAGTTAGTAGTAGGGAATTTTGTTTTTTGCTAATTCAGCCAATAACAACAACACATGTTTCTTGCATAAGAAAGAGACGAGATAGACAAAGGTAGGTCAATATCTGATCCAATGACCAATCAATCTCAAATATTTTGCAACTTAGTGTTTGTATACAACTTTGTAGCAAAGAAAGAGTTTTGTGAGAGAGCATCTAGGGATCAGAAAATCTCTGCTTACCACCCATATTTCACTGAAATGATAAGTAAATAAAGAATGTTTTATTCATTATTAAATGTGAAGTTGATTGTTTTTGGGAATTGTAGCAACCGGGAAACGTGTGACTATGTCACAATAGTTTTGGTTTCCTTTTATTGTAGAGATATGTTAAAGATGATGACTCCCATGGATGTGTTTGTTAGTACGGTGAACCCAACGAACGATCCTCTTCTTGGGAAAGCAAACCCTGTTCTCTTAATTCTTATTGTGACTTTCAAGTGGATAAAATTGCGTGTTATGGTTCAGATGATCGTTCAGCTATGCTAACTTTTAAATCCCATTTTTGAAACAGCTGAGTTTGCAAGGAAAATGGGAACCGTTTTGCAAGATATTCCACACTGAACCTAGCCCTTGAAAGACGATATCCAGCCTACTGTTCTCAAAGAGAGACATACAATGAAGGTAAGGACTACTGTATTTGCATAAATAGCTTTAGCTTATATTATTAATTTATTATCCATTGGACATATTTAAGAGACCAAGTTAAGAGTGAACGTCACATTTTCTAATGTCTTACACCGGCAGAAAGAGTGTAATAATTTTAAAGTGAGGACCAATATCGTTGTGGCTAAAGCACAATGGCTGGATAATGCAGGATGTTAATAATCTCTTTCCTCATAATAACCTTAAAAACCATCCAAAGATGATTCAGGTACATCAATACACTCCGTTCTATTTCGTTTTACCTCTTATATATGGGCTAACTGTTGCAGCGACAACATAGCTTAGGCGTGAAGGTAAATTGAATTGCAAATTCGAAACCTTAGACAACTCTTGTTCCATCTTTCTTCGCAAGAACGTCAAGGTAGAGCTAAGTTTGGAGATGAACTCTCATCTTCTTTATTAAATAAATTGAAAACTGAAGAAATGGGATAATGGTTTGATCCTATTTATCACAACGCCTAATGATAAGATCGAAACTGAAAACAAGGAAGAGATGAACACCAAAACTCCTAATCTCTTCACAAATTAAATAACAATGAAAACGCAAAAACAAGCTATAATCCAAACAGATAAAGTAATAAAGTAATCACGAATGAGAGACCTTACATCAATTTCATCTATCTAATGGGTCCTATTTCTTTATTTTTCAATTTTCTAATGTGCCACTTTATGTATTACGAGAAAATTAGCTGCGTAGTATTAGATAATATTGGTATGACTACATCTCTAGGGAATTCACTTAGTCTATAATTACTAGCAAGCACTACAAGAAAACAGGCCATTTGCGATGGAGAAATACCTCGCCATTCCGTCGCAAATGGCCTTTCGCGATGGATTTGCGAGACGCACCATTCCGTCGCTAATCCCGTCTCGCAAATCAATTTTCGTCGCAAATTCCTCGCAAATTTGCGACGGAAAAATGTGGTTGCTATCTCGTCGCAAATATAACCCCGCAATATCGCCGCAAAATTGCGACGGAAGTGCGTGAAATCAGTGTTCATCGCAAAAGTGTTCATTGCAAATTTATAGCAAAATGCGTTACTAATTATACCCGCAAATTCGTCGCAATATTTGTTTCGGATTTGCGAGGAAACATTGCGACGGAATTGCATGGAACTATTTCTAAATGGGGTCGCAATTCCCTCGCAATTTGCGACGGATTTGCGAGGGTGCCGTTCTTATTTCCCTCGCAAAACCGTCGCAAATTGCGAGGGAATTGCGGCGGCCTCTGATTTATATAATAATTAAAAATTGTAATTATTAATAATAATTAATAATTAAAAATTTATTAATTATAAATAAAAAATTTTCCAAAATTAAAATTTTATAAATAAAATTAAATTGTTGAAACATTAAAATTAAAAGAAACTAAAATGTATTATACAAACGAGAATCTAAAATTGAACCGATGGACCGGATCCGGTTCCGGTTCCGGTTCCGGTCTCGGTCCCGGTCTCGGTCCTACTCGTAGATGTGTCTCCAGGGTCCTGAATCATCTGTGCTAGCACCGGATCCTTTGTCGCCAAATAGCTGAACATCTGATCGAACCTCGAGATCTTCTCAGACTGAGTCACGATCAGCTGGGCCTGCGACTCAATGATGCCCTGGAGGTAGGCGGCGGACTCCGCTTCTGCTGCTCCCGAGGAAGAAGAAGTGCACGAGTCGATCTGCGATTGCAGAGAACCGACTCCGTAAATTCTCCCTTTTTTACGGGGAGCGACCTGAAAATTAAGAATAAGTTTAATTAGTTGAAATTATTGTAAAAAATAAATATAAAACATTAATATTCATACCTCGGTAAAGATCTTGTTCTTCACGGCGGGAGTCAAAGGGGTAGATGCGCTCTCATCGCCCTCCGAATGCTGAGTCAACTCCTGCATCTTCGAAGTGACGTCGTTGTAGATCTTCTCAGACTTCTTGTCGACAAAAGTCCCATCTGGTCGCCTCTTTGTCTCCTCGAGGACAGCTAGCAAATCCGGGATCGAATCTCCGCGATCCTTTGCCTGATTTGTTTTTTTATAAATATCACAATAAAATTTAATTAATAATTAAAATTTAATTAATTAAAATAAATGAAAAACTTACGATTTTCCGTCCGCGGGCAAGGTAGGAAAGCTGTCCAGACCGATGCTTGGCATACCCGTCCCCATCAGGATCAGCGTACCGGGCCGCCCGACTGTTAGCGCTCTTGATCTCGCTCGCCGGATCCTGCCAATACGCCACAAGGCCTGCCCAGACATCTGGATCAAACCACCTAGGCATCGCAAGGTCGCCTTCTTTCTTCCACTTCTTCTTCCACCGTCCCACCTGGTCGGCCATGCGTTCCTTCAGCTTCGCATCAAACTCCTTTCGGACCTTGCTCGTAATACTGTACTCCCAATGATAGTGTTGCTACAAAAAAAAAATTATCATGAAAAATTCAAACAATAAGTTATATAAATTATAAAATAATTAATTTTAAATATTAAAAAACTTACAGCAAAAGTCTGAAACCACCGTCTTCTGACATGCTCCGGTGTTTGCCTCCAATTGGCATGAGGCTCTTTGAAATCTCTTTCAAAGATCGAGCGGACCGAAGCGGCCACGCATCCGTCTTGATCAAACCTGAAATGTAAAATAATAAAAAACAAATAATATGACTTTATTTGTTTTAAAAAACTTAAAATTAAATTAATAAAATCAAAAAAAAAAAAACCTTACCAATACGTATTATCAGGACGTCTTGGATCAAGGCGGGGAAGAAGGTCATGACCTGGAGACTCGAGGATCGCCTTAACGACAAGATCATCATTGTCGTTATCATAGTGTGCCACCGGTGGGGGATCTGAGAATGCGGGTGGAGGCGGTGAATAGTACTGACTCCCGGGGATGTCGTCATGTCGTCCCGTCTGAGAAGTGAAACTCGTCCGAGGAGTTTCTGGAATAGGCGTGCCACTCCTCCGAGACGAGTCACTCCTCCGAGGCGTGCCACCCCTCGAGAGATAACGAGAGTACTCGTTATTAACTCCAGACATCTGAAAAACAAAATTTAAAAAATTAGTAAAATAATTACAACGATATCATATTAAAACTTATAAATTTTAAAAATCAATTACTAAATGAATTATAAAATTACAAAACCTAAAAACTAAAAATTTCTAAAATTCACTAAATTTTATAAACTAAATTTTATAAATTCACTAATTTTATAAATTTTATAAACTAACAAAACATAATCTAACGCATTAATAAACTAACAAAATAATCTAATAAATTTCCAAATTCTAACAAAACATAATCTAACAAAATAAACTAATTATTTAAGAAAACATAATCTAACAATTTTACTAACAATTCTAACAAAACATAATCTTACAATTTCACTAATTATTTTAACTAATCTAAACTAAAAAATCAAACTAATCTAACAAATAAACTAAACTAATCAAACAAAACCTAATCTAACAAAATAAACTAAATATTTAACAAAACATAATCTAACAATTTCACTAACAATTCTAACAAAGCATAATATAACAAATATTTAAACTAAACTAATTTCAATAATTTCACTAATTTCACTAATCTAACAATTTCACTAAACTAAACTAAACTAATCTAACAAAATCAACAAAATCTAACAATATCTAATCTAACAATATCTAATCTAACAAAAATCTAACAAAATCAAAATCAAAAACAAAATCAAAATCAAAATCAAAATCAAAATCAAAATCAAAATCTAACCTTGGTTTGAAGGAGAGATCGGTCGGCTGGAGAAGGAGAGAGCAGATCGGCGACTGGAGAGGAGGAGAGAGGAGATCCGCGGCTGGAGAGGAGCTCGTCGGAGAAGGTGAATCGCAAATCGGCGGTTTCGGGAGAAGAAGGAAGAAGAAAAGGAAAAGGAAGAAGAAGATCGCGACTTTATTCTGTTTTTACACGGTCCATCGCAATTCCGTCGCAAATCCCTCGCAAATTAGGGTTTCGGATTACCAATTTGCGACGGATTTGCGAGGGAATTGATCTACCATCGCAATTCCATCGCAAAACGAAATATTTCAAAAGATTAAACAAAAATTCAATTCGCGGTTAAACCAATAAAAGTCTTAAGCCGCAATTCCCTCGCAAATTTGCGACGAAATGGCGAGGGAAACGTTTTGCGACGGAATTGCGATGGTGTTTTTTCATTTCCTCGCAAGTCCCTCGCAATTTGCGAGGGAATTGCGTCTATTGTTTTTTCTTCCCTCGCAATGCCATCGCAAAGTTTTATAAAATGTGATTAAATAGACCATTTGTATACTTGTTTGAAAAGACTCAATACCTCGAGCACTTTCTCACGAGGAGTAGGATCATAATCAGAGTTTCTAGTCTCTAGTTCTTGTCTGTGAGATGAAGATGCATAAGGTGTAGGAGCTGCAACAACGTGATCCTCATCTGCTGGTTCTCGTTTGACATTGGGTTCACGAGCCGCAACAATATATATGATTCTGATCAGCTAGCTCTTCTTAAGACTATCAAACATACACCATTAAGAAGTTTCAAAAGAATTCAGATTTCATTTTCTCGGGAAACAAAAACAAAAGGCAGTTGGATGAAATCGAGAGCAATGAACTCAGAAACTCAGAAGAAATCGTACTCAGGGCCAAGAAGAGAAGGAAATGACTAATCGAGATCAAGGAAGATTTCAGTGTATACCTGAGTTCATTGGATATGACTTATGACCGATCGAGATCTTCTTCTCCCTCCGCCTACGTTTTTCTTTTCAAATTGCTGAATTTTCAAATTAATTCCAAGCAATTCCCTAGCAAATTGCGAGGAAATTGCGTGGAATTAGACGCTTTCCTCGCAATTTCCTCGCAAAGTTGCGAGGAAATAGCGTGGAATTGGACGGGTCCATCGCAATTCCCTCGCAAATGTGCGAGGGAATAGCGATGATTTAAGCTCTTTCATCGCAAATCCCTCGCAAATTTGGTAAAATTTGATTAAAAAAAAACTTTCTTTATAATCGAAATTGCTTAAAAACATTTAAAAATTAATCAGATTCTTTTTCAGATTCATTGGAGTGTTCACTATGATCAGTGTCTTCTTCATCATCAGTCTCCTCGAACTCGTCAGATTCTTCATCTTCCTTCGTCTCATCAACTATTATGTCTTCTTCTTCTCTGGTTTCTGGATCAATATGTAAGATATTCTCGGTTGATTCGATTGCTACAAAGACTTCTGGTGATCTTTCATGTTGCATAGCCACATCATCAACTTCCCCGACTATACGACCTCTCGGATTCACTTTTATCACTGATAACCACGTCTCCCGCATTTGCCTTTTCCGAGGGTAAGGAATATAACACACTTGTTCTGCTTGACATGCTAGGATAAAAGGTTCGAAGTTAGAAAATTTTCTGTTTGCATTGACATCGGTTACCCCTAATGTGTTTGTGCGGACGCCTCGACCGACCGTTGGATCGTACCAATGACATTTGAATAAAATGCATTTCAACCCAATAATTCCAGGATATGAGACTTCCATAATTTCTTGCAAGACGCCGTAGAAGTTTAGATCACCTGGCACGTGGATTCCATAATTTGCGGTTGACTTATTGGAGCCATAATCATACGTGTGAAAAGTGTATCCACGAGTGAAGTACATTGGGGCAGTTTTGATCTTCGCAATTGGTTCGTGAATAATCTCATGCAACCATAGTGGCAAGGGCTGGTTTGCACATCCATTCATCACCTATATATATATAAATATAAATTTTTAATTAACGAATTAGATTATTTAAATATTGTTGGAATATATCAAATATGTATAATATCTTACTCTACGTACATAATATCTTAACCATCCAGCAAAATTATCTTCTTTGGACTTCTCATACTCTTTTTCTGGTAAACCGGGACAAGCTTCTCGCATCTGCCTGTCGAATTCACTGTACAAACAAAATTAAATTAAATTCGTGAACTTCACAATGAATAATATTAAATAATTGTTAGTTAACAAATTTAAATAATTAATTAAGAGATATACCTCTCAAACGGTTGCACTCCTTCACAATTTCGCAATATATAATTGTGCGCCGCACGAGTAAATTTGTGGTCTTCCCACCAAACTTCCTTAACCTTTCCACCAAGTCTCCCTATTTGGGTGAAGATATCTGGGACCTCTACGTTATATGTTGGTGCAACACCTCCATCGTCATATCGGCTTAGACGAGCCTTTTTGGTTCGAACGGTTGGGCTAAAATAATATGACGTGAAATGAGAGGTTTCTTCAGTCAAACTTCCTGCAACGATCGATCCTTCCACTTTTGCAAGATTTTTGGCCTTTCCTTTTAGATGTCCCATGAATCGCTCGAACGGGTACATCCATCGAAATTGCACAGGCCCTCCAAGAGCTGCTTCATGCGGTAGGTGGATTGGAAGATGTTCCATCACATCAAAAAAAGATGGTGGAAATATTTTCTCCAAATTACAGAGCAACACTGGTATATTATTCTGTAATTGCACAATGCCCTCGTCTGTAAGTGTTCGTGTGCATAGATCCCTGAAAAATGCTCCAATGCCTACACGTTCATAGTTATTATAATCACACCACTGAAATAATTTAATAAAATGACAAAACTATTTCAATAATTAATGTAATTAATTAATATGTACCAGCAATTGCTTCGTGGACGGTTGTCGGTAAGAGCTCAGCCAATGCAAAGGGTAATAGTCGTTGCATGAAAACATGGCAATCGTGGCTCTTCATACCGGCAAGTTTTTTGCCTTGTTCAATACATCTTGAGAATTTGGACACATAACCATCCGGAAACTTCACTTCTGAAGCAATCCAGTTAAACAACGTCTGTTTCGCATCCCCAGACAACCGAAAGATCGGAATCGGTAATTTACCATCTCTTGTAATATGTAACTCGCTTCTTGAGCAGATTTCGGCCAAGTCCAACCTTGATTTGAAGTTGTCTTTACTCTTTCCCGTTCCTTGCACATTCAAAATCGTATTCATGATGTTATCGAAAAAAATTTTCTCGATGTGCATCACATCAAGGTTGTGCCGTAGTAGGTGATCTTTCCAATATGGGAGTTCCCAAAAGATACTCATTTTGTGCCAATTGTGAGAACTCCCATATCCGTCAGGCATGTTCGCTGTAGTGTGCCAATTTCCCCCACGCTTACATGTTTCCTGAGCACCATAATAATCAATCTGCTCAAACAAATCATTCCCTGACATATAAACTGGGGGAGGAATACGCACAACCTTGTTCTTTTTGAACAACTTCTTGTTCTTCCGATACGGATGATGCAAGGGAAGAAAGCGACGATGACAATCAAACCAGCACGACTTCCTTCCATGCTTCAGTTGAAAGGCATCTGATCGATCCATGCAATACGGACAAGATAACCTTCCGTGCGTGGTCCATCCCGATAACATCCCATACGCTGGGAAGTCACTAATGGTCCACAATAGCACTGCCCGCATTGTAAAATTCCGTTCCTGTGAATAATCAAATGTGCGTACACCTGTATACCATAATTGTTTCAACTCATGAATCAAGGGTTGCAGAAATACATCAAGGGATCGTTTTGGATGCTTAGGACCCGGTACCAGAATACTCATAAACAAGACTTCCCTTTGCATGCACATTTCTGGTGGCAGATTGTATGGCGTCAATATCACAGGCCATAAAGAATATTGTCTCCCAGACAAACCAAATGGACTAAATCCATCAGTGCATAAGCCAAGATAGACATTCCTACTCTCGTTAGCAAAGTCAGAATGTACCGTCTGAAAGTGTTTCCACGCCTTTGCATCTGACGGATGCGTAATCTCCCCATCATTCGTTGTATGTTCTGCATGCCATCTCATTGCCGCCGATGTCCGTTCCGATTGGTATAACCGTTTCAATCTATCAGTGATAGGCAAGTACCACATACGTTGGTATGGGACACGGCTCCTTCCGGTAGTTGGTTGATATCTTGGCTTCCCACAAAATCGACATTCCTGTAGCTTATCATCGTCTTTCCAGAAAATCATGCAATTGTCAATGCAAACATCAATAATTTCCGAAGGTAACCCCAGACTAGCAACTAATTTATGTATTTCATAGTAACTCCCTGCAGAAATATTATCTTCTGGCAAATACTCTTTAAAAAGCTCAGCCCATGCGTCCATGCAATCAATAACCCTCCCCATGTGAAAACCAGATATAATAGTTCGGCATAAATCCTCTATTATATAGATGCTTTTTCATAATATCAATATCCAAATATTGATGTTCTTGCAAGTTTTACATGGACAAAATATGTTACCGTCACCCTTCGCATATGGGTTGTTAGTGGCCTGGTGGATGAATGCTCGCAACCCGACACGATACTCTTTCGTCACTTCTCTTGTCTCCGGATCTTTTCGATTATACATCCAACTTCGTAATGCATATGCTTCATTCTGCGACGCCATTCTTCCTAAGCTCTCAGAAAACGATATCTCGATTTTTTTTTTTTTAGTATTTTCTAAGTTTTTTTTTTTGTAAGCTAATTTTTGTTGTTGTGAAATGAGAGATCTCACGTTACGGTATTTATAGATTTTTTTGTAAAATTTTGCGAGAGAATTGCTAGGGAATTGCGTCTAATTTGCGACGTATTTGCGAGGAAACCGGCCCTCGCAATAAGTAGGTACAACATTTAAAACGTGTTTCAGCTAATTTTCTACCCATTTTTACTAACCATCGCAAATCCGTCGCAAATTTGCGAGGAAATTGCGATGGAAACAAGTTACCCGTGCAAAGTCTTCGCAATTCCCTCGCAAATTTGCGATTTAAAAGTTCCGTCGCAAATTCGTCGCAAATAGGAGGCTATTTCGTCGCAAGTTACTCGCAATTCGCGAGGGATATTTTCCTCGCAAATTTGCGATGATTTTGCGACAAAAACCAGTTTCCTCGCAAGTTCATCGCAATTCCGCTGCATTTTTGCAACGGAAATATTCCGTCGCAAATTTTCGTCGCAAATAGCCTGTTTTCTTGTAGTGAAGTATGATTTTATTTAGAACCTGAATTTTGTTTTATGTTGATCGAGCTATCCTTTCACTTGACATATTTGTGTTTCTTGCTATTCTTACCACATACATGTTACCAATAGGGAAGATCTTTTAACTCACATGCCTTTAGTCAGTAGCAAGAAAACATTTTTGGGCAAGTTAGTCAACAACAATAACGCATGTTTCTTTCATAAGAAAGAGACAAGATAGACAAAGGTAGCTCAAAATCAGATCTAATAACCAATCAATCTCAAATTTTGTAACTTACTGTTTGTATACAACTTATAGCAAATAAAGTATTTTGTGAGAGAGCATCCGGGGATCAGAAAATCACTTCTTACCACTTTTAATTTCAGTGAAATGAAAAGTAGACAAAGAATGTTTTATTCATCATCAACTGTGAAGTTGATTTGTCGGTTTGGAATTTGTAGCAACCGGGTGAAGAAGATAGACAAATTATAATGGAGTAGCTGAGAGTTTATAGAAGCATGCGAGAAAGAAGTGGGAAGCCATAAAACTTCTCGAAGATCATCAAAAGCAGAAAACTGCAATGTAACGGCTTGATCAAGATCTCCACAACTAACCGAAGCTGATTTGATATGAATGCATTCTGGTTTGATAGTAACAATACGTATGAAAACTAACTGCATTCGCATTTTGTAGGAAGCTAAAGGATCAAGCCCATCTCTGCGTATCTTAGCTATATGAAGGTAATTTTTCTACTTATTTTTTAAACTCAAATATATCCTTTGATAGTGGGACTACTTGTTATGTAGTATCAATAAAGCGTGAAATTCTAGACCAAGAAAGCGAAAGGGCAATGGGCGACATTGTCACAATGGTTTTGGTTTTCTTTTATCGTAGAGATATGTTAAAGATGGTGAATCATCAAATCTACCTCCCATGGATGTGTTTGTTAGTACGGTGAACCCAACGTAAGAGCCTCTTCTTGGGAAAGCAAACCATGTTCTCTCATTTCATGTTATGGACTTCAAGTGGATAAAATTGCATGTTATGGTTCAGATGATCGTTCAACTATGCTAATTTTTAAATCCTTTTTTTTTTGAAACAGCCGAGTTTGCAAGGAAAATGGGTACCGTTTTGCAAGAAATTCAACATTGAACCTAGAGCCTTTGAAGGATGAGATACAGCCTACTTTTTCCAAATAGAGACAGACAATGAAAGTAAGGACTACTATAATTGCAATAATCTCTTTTTCTTATATTATCATCCATTGGACATATTTAAGAGACCAAAGAGTGAACGTTACATTTTTCTTATGTCTTACGCCGACATAAAGAGTGTAAGGATTTTAAAGTGAGGCCATCCTTGTCGCTAAATCACAATGGTTGGACAGTGCAGGATGTTAAAAAGCTCTTGCGTGATAACAACCTTAAAAACCATCATGTGATGATTCAGGTACATTAATACACTCCGTTCTATTTCTTTTTACTTCTACTATATGGGCGAACTGCTGCATTGACAACTTAGCTTAGGCGTCAAGGTAAATTAAATTGCAAATCCGAAAACCTTAGACAACTCTTGCTCCATCTTTCTTCACAAGAACGTCAAAGTATAGCTAAGTTTTGAGATGAACTCTCATCTTCTTTATTAAATAAATACAAGACTGAAGAAATGGGATAATGGTTTGATCCTATTTATCACAACGCCTATTAATAAGATCGAAAATATAAACAAGGAAGAGAGGAACACGAAAACTCCTAATCTCTTCACAAATTAAATAACAATGAAAACGCAGAAACAAGCTAAAGTTCAAACTGATATAGTAAATCACAGATCATGAGAGATCTTACATCAATTTCATCTATCTAATGGGTCCTATTTCTTTATTTTTCAATTTTCTAATGTGCAACTTTTTGTATTACGAGACGAGTAGTTGTGTATTATTAGATAATGCTGATACGACTACATCTCTTGGGAATTCACTTACAAGTATGATTTTCTTTAATTAGAACCTAAATTTTGTTTTATCCTTATCGAGCTTTCCGTACACTTGGCATATTTGTGTTTCTTGCTATTCTTACCAATGACATGTTACCAATAGGGAAGATCTCTTAAACATGGATTCATTACTTCAACAACGATAAGGCAATAAAAATCATAAGCCTCGTGTTCCATGATGGATAGCTATCGGAAAGAAGTGATGCTATCTACTGTTCCCTTAACTTTTTGACGGTATTGACATCATGATTGTTGGAGATAGGATTGACCACCTATCAGCCCGGCCCATGATGAAGTTCGAAGCCCATGTTCAAAAGCCCGGTTCTGAGGCCCATGGGAACCCAACCCCTTTTTTGACTAGCAGTCTACGACCTGCTACGTCGGGCACAGGGCTCGAGAGGGACTTCGCCGTTCTGACACCCTAAAGCCACTCGAGTGCGACTCAGCTACCGAATTGACTTCGCCGTTCACGCGCTACGCGGGGAAACTGCCTCGACGAACACGCGCTGGGCGGGAAATGCAGTTGGATCGCTATAAATACCCTCTGCATTTCATTAATGAAGGAGTCCGCCAAATCTCTCTAGAATTAATACCGAGGTCTAAACTAAAATACTTGTAATCCTTCCGACGAATCGTTTAGAACACCGAACTGAAATCCCTGCTGATTCAGTTCGTTGTTCTATACGACCACCGTCTTTTAGTGAAAAACAAGGTTCCGACCTTATACCCGAACTGTTCATACGTGACCCGAGCTGAATATTATCGAATATGTCCTATTAAACGGAAATATCGCACCCACATTATCATCAATCAATCACAACTCCCATTATATCGAATCGTAACCTATCTGTTTATATTCTTCCTTATTGAGACTAACATTTGGCACTAGAAGGAGGGGGGTTTAGAGATTTCCTACACGCACAGGGCATATTCAAGGATGGCAGGACCAAATGCATCATTGCTACCATTCACATCTGACACTGGAGAGCTCGTCCTATCACAAAACCTAAGGGAGCCCGATCTTCAAGCGATAACGCGAGCCACGGCGCCTAGGCCCCTGACACAAAGCAACGAGATTCCTACCCTAGAGGCCCCAACCGAAGAGCTCGAGCCCGAAGTCGCCGGCGGCAGTCGACCGCTACCCGGAGGCGGAATCCCAGCCCGCGCTCAGTTTCTATGACCTGATATCGACCTCACGCCAGGGAGCCAGCTTACCATGACGAACACGCTGCTGCAGACCTTAATCGCGCAAATGACCGAGTCGGCCCGAAGCAACAACGAGCGTTTCACCGAGCTCGCAGCCGGTCAAAACATTTGCCATGAACACCTGGACAACATGGCACCTAGGTGCAACCCGACTGTCGATCGCGCAGCTGAAGAAACCCAGAGACCCCCAAGCTCGTTCTTAAACACTTCCTCAGTGTCTGACAAGCAGGAGGCAATTCGCGCACGCCCCACTCTGGAAGAACCAGCGCGTCACACACCAGAGTCCTCACAAAGGGCAGAGGAGCATCTGACGGAAAGAGCTCCCGCCAGCGAGCTGGGAAGACCAGAGTACCAAAGCCCCGGAGCCCTTCAAAAAATTCTCGATGACCAGGAGCGAGACCGCGAGCTGGCAAGTATTAGAGCCGAGCTCCGCCAAATGACCTCCACCGTACATCAAGCCACTAGCTCGGCACCAGAGATCGATCGAATCCTCCGGGAGACGCAGAACACCCCGTTCAGCCTCCCTCTGCAGAACAAGCCGATCAGGTATCCCGGGAAGGTCAAAATCCTCCCATACAGCGGACTCACAGACCCTAGCGAATTCATGACCGCGTTCATCGTCGCTACCGGACGACACCAATTCGCCCCCGATGAGCGAGAGGCCGGTATCTGTCAGCTCTTTGTCGAAAACCTCGTTGGTCCCGCGCTAACCTGGTTTGCCAGATTAGAAACCCACTCGATCCACAACTTTTACCAACTGTCTGCCGCCTTCCTCAAACATTACTCGATGTTCATCCGGCAAGGAACATCCAACGTCGAACTATGGGCGTTAACTCAAGGAGCGAAGGAAACCTTGCGATCATACATCAACCGATTGAAAATGGTCGTATCCCGAGCTGTCGTATCGGACGACGCGGCCCTTCCGGCCCTTTGCAACGGTCTTTGGAATATGAAGCTGAATAAACCGCGAACCCTAGAAGATGCCCTGTGTCGAGCTTCCATTTTCATCGAGATCGAGGAAGAACGAGCCCTCATGACCAAGAAGTACGCCCCGGGCAAAGCAGCTGTCCCAAAGGACAAAGCCCGGGAAGAGCAATACGAGCCTCGTCAACATTACGACGAGGAATATTTGCAGGAAAGGGTTAAACGGGCTGCGGCCTTCGCTATCACCGACAGCCTGGACCCATCGCCTGTCGAGTCCTCTTTAGCGATCAGCGGCGGCACCCAACCTCCGCCAAACTCACAGCAGAATCCCTCGCTCTCATGGAACAAATGGCAGAACGCCAACTACCAGCCCAGAGATAACGAGGCGTTTTGCGAGTTTCACAAGATGAAAGGTCACCCGACCTCACAATGCCGATCACTCCACGAGGCTCTCCTAGCGCAATATGAAAAGGGCGCCGTCAGGCTTGACGATCGCCCTGCTCCTCGAGGGAATACAAACCGACAAAACAACGGCCAGCAACAGTTTGGAGGTCAGACTAACGATAAACGTCCACGCAACGACTTCAGGGGCCAGAATGATAATAATCGACGACGATCTCCTTCATGAGAACGAGATTCCGATAGGCAACCCCGAATCGAGGCCATCGAACCCTGCAGAGAGCGAACTCCAGAGGAGCAAGAGCCTCTGCAAATATTACCCCCACCGAGACAGCTTATCGGGATGATAATGGGCGGTCCTCCCGAGTGCAACGACTCGGTTCGGTCAATAAAAATGTCCGAACAGCGAATAGAGGCGAGTCTCAAACAAATGGATAGTGACCCACCGAGCTCAACCGAGGGAGAGATCGACATCACGTTCACCGCGGGCGATGGACGCGGGGTAGCCCACCCACATCATGACCCGCTCGTTATTAAGCTACGTATTGCTGACTTCGACGTCGGTAGAGTCTTGGTCGATACAGGGAGCTCTGTCGACTTGATCTTCAAGGACACCTGGGACAAAATGAGTCTCACCGGCCTCACCCTCAAGAAATCCAAACGCTCCCTCACCGGTTTCAACAGAGATACAACCGATACGATCGGAACAGTCAAACTCCCGATCTATATTGGAGGAACCACCAGGATTTTCAAGTTCGAGGTTATCGACAAGCCGGCGATATATAACGTAATCCTTGGCACCCCTTGGATTCACATGATGAAAGCGGTGACCTCGACCTACCACTAATGCCTAAAGTTCCCCGTTGAGTCAACGGTCTGTACAATCCACGGAGACCAGCCTATGTCCCGTACTTGCTTCATAGTAGAGCACAAGCTGCGAAAGGCAGCTAGGACGTGCCAAGTGATCGATTGCCATATCTCAAACGATCCCGACCTCCACAGCCAGCCAGCTCGGAATCTGGTAATTCAGACAAACATCGATCCGACCAATAAAGAGCACTGCGTCGGAAAAGGGGCCGATCTCGAGACAGCCGTGAGAGACGAGCTCATCGATTTTCTCAAGCAGAACGTATCAACCTTCGCTTGGTCGACCAATGATATGCCCGGGATAGATCCGGCGATCGCCAGCCACGAGCTCAACGTCGACCCGACGTATAAACCAATCAAGCAAAAACGTCGCAAAATGGCCAACCCAGTGGTCGTGAAAAAGAAATCGGGGAATTGGAGAGTCTGCGTAGATTTCACCGACCTTAATAAGGCGTGTCCGAAGGAGAGTTTTCCGCTTCCTCGCATCGATCAAGTCGTCGAGGCAACCACTGGGAACGAGCTCCTTTCCTTCATGAATGCACCTGGGTTACAACCAAATCCGAATGCACCTGGATGATCGTGAAAAGACTGCATTCATCACAGATCGGGGAACCTATTGCTACGAGGTCATGCCCTTTGGGCTGAAAAACGCAGGAGCCACTTATCAGCAACTCGTTAACAAAATGTTCGCCGACGAGCTCGGGGGCACAATGGAGGTCTACATTGACGATATGCTTGTAAAATCCCTTTTGGCGAAGGATCACGTCGGCCATCTTAAGACTTGCTTCCAAACCCTCAACAAGTACGGGATGAAATTAAACCCGACGAAGTGTACCTTCGGAGTAACATCAGGCAAATTCTTGGGGTACATCGTTACGCAGCATGACATCGAGGCCAACCCGGCACAGATCGGAGTGATCCTCGAGCTACCATCACCAAAAAACAAGCGTGAGATCCAAAGACTCACGGGAAGAATCGCCGCCCTCAACCGTTTCATCTCTCGATCAACGGACAAATGCATGCCGTTCTACCAGCTCCTTCGCGGTAATAAAGAGTTCGTATGGGACGAACGGTGCGAAGAAGCGTTTCAGCAGTTGAAGGCTTACCTTTCTACGCCCCCCCGTCCTCTCTAATCACGAGGTGGGAGAAACCCTTACCTCTACATTGCGGTCTCCAATTCGGCCGTAAGCGGTGTCCTTGTTCGAGAAGATCGGGGCGAGCAAAAACCCATTTTTTATGTCAGCAAGGAGCTGGACGGGGCCGAGAGTCGATATCCCGCACTCAAAAAGCTAGCCCTCGCTGTTATAACGGCAGCCCGAAAGCTCCGCCCTTACTTCCAGTCGCACACAGTTGTCGTTCTAACCAACCAACCGTTGAGAACGATTCTTCATAGCCCGAGTCAATCAGGCCGGATAGCTAAGTGGGCAGTTGAGCTAAGTGAGTACGATGTTGAATATAGGGGCCGACATGCCGCCAAGTCTCAAGTACTAGCGGACTTCTTGATCGAGCTCGCCCTCGAGTTGATAACTACTGAAGTTCCCACACAATGGACTCTACACGTCGATAGCTCATCTTCGTGTCACGGCTCCGGCTTCGGGATCAAACTCGAGTCCCCGACGGGCGAAATATTAGAGCAATCATTCTGCTTGGCGTTCCCGGCCTCAAATAACGAAGCCGAGTACGAAGCTTTAATCGCCGGACTCAAACTAGCAAAGGGCATCAGAGCAACGAATATCCGGGCATACTGTGACTCGCAGCTCGTCGCCAACCAGTTCAGCGGCGAGTACGAAGCCAAGAACGACCGCATGGATGCCTATCTGAGAGTCGTAAAAGACTTGGCCGCCGAGTTTAGGGAGTTCAGTCTTACAAGGATACCCCGTGGCGAGAACACTTTTGCTGATGCGCTGGCCGCCTTGGCCTCGACATCCGATCCGACCCAACGCCGGGTTATACTCGTCAAAAGCATTGACCGTCCGAGCATCACCCTTCCCAGGGGAGTCGCCCTTGTCGAAAGCACCCCGACAACCAATCTCGACCAGGTAAACAACCAAGACATCGCGGATCATCTCCCCCCACCACCCGAAGAGCCAACTTCCCCGGACTGGCGAACTGAAATAATGGCGTACATAGAAAGCGGGAAGATCCCTACCGACAAATGGGCAACACGACGTCTAAAAAGGTAGAGCGCACGCTATATTCGGCTAGACGGAAACCTGTACAGATGGAGCTCCTCCGGAGTTCTCCTAACTTGTCTGTACGGGGACGAAACAATCGGCGTAATGAAGGAGCTACACGAAGGCGCCGGAGGAAACCATTCCAATGGCCGAGCTCTCGCAGTCAAAATCAGGAATCAGGGGCACTTCTGGCCAACAATGTTCAAAGACTCTGAGAAGTTCGCAGCACGGTGTGAACAATGCCAATGACACGCTCCCATGATACATCTACCCACCGAGCTCCTCACCACGGCAACCGCACCTTACCCCTTCAAGCGATGGGCAATGGACATCATAGGGCCCATGCCCCGATCTCGAGGAAAGGCGTATATACTTATCATGACGGACTACTACACTAAATGGGTTGAAGCCGAGTCCTACAACAACATCCTCGCCGACGACGTGCGGAAATTCCTATGGAAATTCATTATCTGCCACCATGGACTCCCGTACGAGATCATCACAGACAATGGCCCACAGTTCATCTCGGGTCTTGTCGAGGACTTCTGCGCTAAATGGAAAATCAGGCTGAGCAAGTCAACACCGCGGTACTCTCAGGGCAACGGGCAGGCCGAGGCAACGGATAAGACAATACTCGACGGTCTGAAGAAGCGGCTCGGCACGAAGAAAGGATTATGGGCCGACGAGCTAGACGGCGTACTTTGGAGTCACCGTACGACACCACGCACCGCATCCAGCCGAACTCCTTTCTCCTTATCTCACGGAATGGAAGCAATGGCCCCATCCGAAGTTGGGATTCCAACTCTCCGCCGATCAATGCTGGTACAAAACCCCGCACTCAATATCGAGTTGCACCGAACAGAAGAGGATTTCTAAGAAGAACAACGCGACGACGCTTTGCTTCGGATCCAGAATTACCAGCAGCTCGCCGCTAAGTATTACAACAAAAAAGTGAAAGGCAGACACTTCGTCGAGGGAGACTTAGTGTTACGGAAGGTGTTCGAAAACACCGCTGAAGAAAACGCCGGGAAGCTCGGCACACACTGGGAAGGCCCTTACCTCGTCTCCCGGATTGTTAAACTTGGCGTTTACGTGCTGACCACAATGAATGGCGAAGCAATCCCGCGCTCCTGGAACACGATGAATCTCAAGTGATTCCATTATTAGTGTCCCGATCTAATGCTTTCTCTGTAACAATTCGGATACCAAACTACGACTGGCTTGATCCCCCTGATAGGGGGTACGTAGGTAGCCTCTCACAAAGGTGCAGCTATAATATACTCTTTTCCAACTAATCCCGTCCTCTCAAAAAAAAAAAAAAACTGAGTTATCACTCGCGCAGATAAACGTGTAGCCGAGTTCTCACTCGCACCGATCTCACGTACAACCTATAAACGTGCAGCCGAGTCCTCACTCGCACCCATCTCCCACGTACAATCTATAAACGTGTAGCCGAGTTCTCACTCGCACTGATCTCACGTACGGCCTATAAACGTGCAGCCGAGTTCTCACTCGCACCCATCTCTCACGTACAAACTATAAACGTATAGCCGAGTTCTCACTCGCACCAATTTCACGTACAACCGAGTTCTCACTTATACTTATCATGACCGAGCTCATACTTAAGTGATAAAAGAACTAGAGAAAAGCAATGAAAGAAACCATTATATATATCTTAAATCGTTCAGGGTTTACAAACGAGCTAGAAGGAAAGCATGAAAATAAATATAAAAAAAAAGAGAGCAAAAAACAACAGCCTCCGATCATGACGCCCTCAACTCGGTATTTGCATCCTCATCTCCCGACCCGTGCTCGGAAACCCGCGCTCCCGACAACACATCCTCGGTACCCTCTAACACAGAAGAGGAACCAGAGGGAACTTCGAAATCTTCCAACCGAAGCTTCGAGATAGGGCGTGCCCGCAGCTGAGCCATATAGGTATCTACGTCATCCTTAACCTGTTTTAGCCGAGCTGGCGGCACGGGAACACCATCCTCCTCTTGGATCAGGTTGAGGAAACGCCGCGCCCCGTGAGTTTGGGCGTACATAAGTTTTATCGGCTCAGCCTTCTCACGAGCTTCCATGTTTTCCTTCACGAGCCAAAGCTTCGCATCACATCTGGCTTTATAAGCGCGCCACTTCTGCACGGCTTTCTCCCTCTCAATCCCGAGGTGGACCTTAGCATTTGTAATATTCATCTGAAGACGAATATTGTCTTTCTTAAGCAGGTCGCGCTCCACTGCCACGGACCGGGCTTTTTCAAGCTCAACTTCAAGGCCGACTAACCGGTCCCGATTAGCCATCAATTTTGACCGACTTTTGGCGAGTTCGGCTTCCAAGAGATCAGCCTTATCTTTCAGCCCATCTACCTCCGCAGCTAACTCTGAGGATCTGTGACGCTCAAGATCAGCTTCCTTCTCCAGCTCCTCGATCCGCCTCTCCGAATCGATCATTTGACCCCGTGCTGCTTCCTTCTCAACATCAGCAAAATCGCAGGCCAACCTAACCTGCTGCTCGTAGTCACGCGCCAATCCGGCAAGCGCATATCCCATCTGCAAGAAAGAGCGTCAGCATTTGTTCAGAATCGATGAGGCAAGTTAAGTGGTTACCTTCACAAAGCACTGGGACGCGAGGAAAAAGGACTCTGGCACCGCCATTTCTTCATTAGATGGAAGGGTCACATCAAATGCGGCTATGGCACGAATCAGGTCGGCGTAACCTTTTCGGTTACTGACGATTGGCTGACTCCGCCTGCGATATTGGAACTTAAAGCGGTGATCCACCTCGGGTTCGGAAGTCATTTGCCTCTTTGAGGAACGCTCAGAGCGGGGCTCTTCGTCAGCAGCCGGCCTCTTTTCTTGTCTCCGCTTTGCCGCCCTCTCAGCCTCTTCCTGCTCTTGACTCCTACCTCGTCGGGTCTCTAGACTAGATCGAGAACATGAGCGGGACTTTGTACCTCTGTTTCGACGGGAGGGTCCACCACCACGTGCTCCGGGCTTATTGGACCGCCCTCGTGGACAGCATCATCTTGATTAGGAGCAACTTCAGAGTCAGGGAGTAAAACGGGAGGGTCCACCACCACGTGCCTGAAATCACTTGAGTCAGTAATCGATCTAAAGACGGTGTTAGTGAACGAATTCGGATACAAGTAAGCTCGGTTACCTGTTGCCACTAATGCCCGCGCTCTCCGTATCCTCTCTTCTGTGAGCCCGGTCCAGGTAATCCTCGCCTCCTTCACACAAGCACGCGCCGCAATAAGATCTTCTGGAAGTCTGGATCTGACGGGATGATGCTCTGAAAGAAAAAACGAAAAAGTTAGCATTAAGATAAGCAGAAATTCCAGTCAACCCGATAGAGCTCTACCCGGGGAAAGATTCCACTCGGACCGATATGACGCCTCGGGATCTAGGCCCATCTCCCTCCCGATCCTCACGAACACGTAACGTTGCGCCCAGTCATCCACCTTACTGGGCTTGTTTGTAATAAGCCCAACCTTAGCCTCGAACAATGCATAAAATGTGCTGGGCTCCGACGAGGTAAGTTTGAGGGACGTCAGTTCCTCGAAGAGATCGGACGTTAGCTCGATCCCGTGCTCAGAGGCCATCACGTAAGCAGATATCATGTTGATAACCGAGGTCGCACTTATTTGAGAGAAGGCGAGCTGACGAGCGCGGCAGTACTGGATAAAGACCTCGGACAGGGGAAGCCAAAGCTTGCACTTCAGGAAATATTGATCGTACAAGCAGGTGTAGCCGATCGGCGGCGTCCAAGGACGTTGATGCTGTGTTGGCAGGATGAACCTACAGGTCGGGAACATGTTCGCAAGGGTAGAAATTGTCTTGGTGGTCGACCACGTCGGCGCACCTCCCTCATAATAAGAGGCCTTCCGTGGTTTCAGTTTGCGGCCACCAGCTCGTGTTGTCCTTCCAGCGTCCCCCCGAACCGGTCTGATTGAGGGCCCTATCTGAAGGTTCCGACCTCTACTGCCTCCGGCTGGATGTCTTGGGATAAGGCTGGTTTGAAGCATCGGTATACCGCTACCGATCTAATCTTCGTGGCCCTCACGACTCGAAGATGCGTTAGTATGTCCATCCCCTCGCCTCCTGAGGACACCGACTTGGGGACGAGTTGACGATGTCCCGGCCTCGGCAGCTTGGGATCTTCTGCAAACCAGAGCGGCGGCACCACCATATTCTTCTTCGGAAAAACCCGCCCTGTTCGTCCTAAGGGAGACGTTCCCAGAACTAGCCCGGTCGCCGTTGTGGTGGATGGAGCCGGAATCAGAGCTGGATTCGGTGTGAATTCCGTCGAACAGATCTGACATGTCGTCGAAGAGTAGGAGGGAGAGATCGAGAGAGATGCAGGGGGAGATCCGGCGTAATCTTTCCCGAGAAAATCAGAGAAATAAGAGAAATGAGAGAAATGAGAGAAGCGAGTGTTTACCTGTTTCATAGAAATGGCGGAAATGAAACAAGGATTCGACTTATAAAGCCGAGAAGCGACGGTTCGGCTTCGGCACGAGAAACCGAGGAGATGTCGTTCTATTACCCACTCTTGATCCTACACGTGGTGCACACGGGCAGACATCGAGGAGCATCCCATGATTACATCGTGCGGATCGACACGCAAAGGGGGACCCACCACCAGTCAGTACGGTGATATGATCGTTTCTCCACGCGCGGACGCAAATCTCACGCACATCTTGAAAACAGTAACTCCCGAACGCGGTGAATCACGGGAAGCGGAAACCCTAGCAGATCAAAACATCCGATGTGGTGAGAAATGGGCCGGTCTAGAGTTGACAATTTGTACTCCGGTCCGTTCGATATTTCTTTTCACACCCCGGACTGGGGGGCTATTGTTGGAGATAGGATTGACCACCTATCAGCCCGGCCCATGATGAAATTCGAAGCCCATGTTCAAAAGCCCGGTTCTGAAGCCCATGGGAACCCAACCCCTTTTTTGACTAGCAGTCTACGACCTACTACGTCGGGCACATGGCTCGAGAGGGAGCGAATTGCCGTTCTGACACCCTAAAGCCACTCGAGTGCAACTCAGCTACCGAGTTGACTTCGACGTTCACGCGCTAGGCGGGGAAACTGCCTCGACAAACACGCGCTGGGCGGGAAATGCAGTTGGATCGCTATAAATACCCCCTGCATTTCATTAATGAAGGGGTCCGCAAAATCTCTCTAGAATTAATACCGAGCTCTAAACTAAAATACTTGTAATCCTTCCGACGAATCGTTTAGAACACCGAACTGAAATCCCTGCTGATTCAGTTCGTCGTTCTATACGACCACCGTCTTTTAGTGAAAAACAAGGTTCCGACCTTATACCCGAACTGTTCATACGTGACCCGAGCTGAATATTATCTAATCTGTCTTATTAAACGGAAATATCGCCCCCACATTATCATCAATCAATCACAACTCCCATTATATCGAATCGTAACCTATCTGTTTATATTCGTCCTTATTGAGACTAACAATGATTATCATCATCATCATAACATCATCATAATAATCATCCATCATCGTTAATCGTACCATAATCATCATCATTCATCATACTATCCCCATATCATCACTATAACATCATCATCATTATCATCATCATCCTCACCAATATCCTCATCATCATCATCCTCCTTACAGTTATCATCATCATCATCATCATTCTTATATCATTATCATCCTCACCATTATATCGTCATCATCAGTACATCATTATCATCGATACCCTTCGTAGTATGATCCCCATCAACAAACCACTATAATCACAACATCTTTCCTCAATTTCCACTAAAGATCAATTTAGAAATTGTTTCTCCAAAAACATGATCCGACAATTTTCTTGTTAAAACGTTATCTCTCCATTTTTCCGTCGAAATTATGATTTCACAATATACTTCTAAAAAGAGAACCCCCAATTTCCTCGCAATACGAATCTAAATATCTCTCGTAAGAAACGTGATGGTCAATTTTCCCTATAATAAAAAAATTTCAAATTTTTCACCAAAACATAATTCCATAATTTACCAGTCAAAACGCTAATTTAAAATTTTCTTACCATTTATACTATTTTGAAAAATCTACCCAAATAATGCAAACGTCATTGGACAATTTTCTTGTCAATAGCGAATTCACAATTTTTCACCCAAAATTCATATTTGCAATTTCCTTTCCAAAAACAGAATAAAAATATAAGCAATTTTACTTGAATTTGTAATTTTTACGTGATTCCACAATTTATCGCCAAATGCCAACCTTCAATTTTCTTGCCAATTACTTTCTCCCAACTAGTGCAAAGGTGATTGAACAATTTTTCTTTTTTTTGTAAAAATATGAATCTACAATATTTTATCTATAACAAGATACCACAATTTTTCCACATCCATAAGCTTTTCGTTAAAAACGTGATCCGTCAACTTTTTAGTAGTTTTCCATGTATGATAAGATTTGGACATTGTCTCTAGTTTTTCTTTTAAGGATGCCTGGAAGACCAGTGCTCCTTCGAGTCGTTGGAAATGCGTTTTTCATTGTTTCAAGATTGATTTGATTGGTATTACTCAGATTTGGTGGTTGAAGAAAGCATCAACGAATTTAATATGGGAATATATTGATATGAGAGGATCATGCACTTGGGATGATACGGTAAAACTATTTGTGGTTATGTTGAAGAGAATTACACAGTCGAAATATCCCAGAAAGATCCTGGTACGGACGTTTTGGTCCCATTGTGTCTACACTTCATAATTAGATTTGGACATATCGAGATTGATGTTACGTTTTGTGAAAAGAAGTTTCAGTCACAAGTTGTTGTTTTCAAATTGTAACAAAGGGAAATCAAATATGAAGTAGGACAATCATGAATTTCGATCGGTTAGCGAGTAAGACTCTAAGGAAAGCATCTTCAAACTCCCTTCAGCTGTATTTTTCTTAGTATATTGCATATACATATGCATATATAAAAAGTGTTACACTAATCATTTATGTCTTTGTAATAACTTTTGAATTTAATGAAATTGTTTTGCTGGAAATAAAACAAATAGAAGATCTGGATCTTACGTTGATGGGTATAATAGTTTCAATAGGCTATTTAATGGGATTGCTTCTGCTAAATGGCGCGATCTTGGGAGGCAAGAGCATTTTTTGGTTAAAAGGAAGCTATTAGTGTTATGTTTACAATAGAAGTACGATTGTTAATATGTACGCAAAATAATTTTGCGCTTATTTGATTCTCCTGCAACTACCCTCTAGTGTTTGTGGTTGCTAGCATTTGAAGATGATCACACAAATTTCTTTATACTGCTACTAATAGCTTAAAATTGCATGGAATCGCTAGATTTCAAAAATTCTTTTGCATCTAATGAAGTTTCTTATACCCGAAAAAAAACAAAAAAAAGGTATGGATCTAACGTTTATGGGTATAATAGTTTCCATAGGCTATTTAAAAGGATTGCTTCTGCAAAAAGGCTCGATCTTAGGAGGCAAGTGCATTCTTTGGTTAAAAAGGAAGTCTACCCTTTAGCTACTAATGACGATTTCTATCTCTAATCAGGATGAGAGTGGATCTTTATACATCAGAGCTCATATATTTGATATCTTTCTCTTTAAATGAGATATCTATTCTTTTAAGGGTATTGTGCATGGGTGGTGGCTCAAGATCAGCCTCATGAAAAAGCTATTAGTCTTACGTGTACAATGGTAGTGCGCTTGTTAATGTACACAAAAAATGGTTTGGCTTGTTTGATTTTTCCTGCAACCACCCTCTACCGTTTGTGGTTGCTAACATTTGAAAATGATCACGCAAATTTCTTTATGCTGTTACCGATCGCTTAAAATCGCATAGAATCGGTAGATTTCAAATACTCATTCACGCCAACGTTTGTGGGTGGTCCAAAAAGTTTTTTTTTTTTTAATCTACATTAGTAGTAATAATTCATTAAAATAAAATTAAAAAAAAACTTTAAAACAAAGATTTTATTCTCTTTTGTTATATACTATCATATCAAATTCTTAAATATTATATATATATATATAGATATATTAACTAAAGTAAAATATATTTATAACTAATAAAATATTTTTTGTATCGAAAAAATATTCTGAGTCTTTTAAAATATATTTTTAATTATTTTTTGAATTTTAAATATTATTATAAGAATACAGTTTTTGTTTTCCATACAATATATATTGTATGTAATTTTGTAGATTATATGTTAATCCGAGATTTGATATCCGCTTTGTAGATTATATGTTGCAAATTTCCGAGGGAAGCTTGCAACAGCAAATCACTCGCAATTTTGGCACTAGTTAATCCCTCGCAAAATTTGCGATTGTTTTGCAAGTCTTTTTCCATCGCAGGCCTTCAACTGTAGCAAAATTAACGTGATCAAACAATGATATTTTTCAGTAAAAATGAATTTAAAATAATCAACTGTTTTAATTTTTTTAAAAATTATTTAGAACTCGAAACTACAAAATTTAAATAATAATTTTTGATTTATTATAAATCCATAAAAATTATTTGAATACAAAATGCTAATAATTAAAAGGTTTGGGATGGCTCGTTTCCGGTTCCTGTCAATTGCTATCTCGTTTCCAGTTCTAGTCCCGGTTACTGTCTCGTTGCATGTATCGTTGGTGGTCTTAGTTGGGGTTGTGGTCTTGTTTCCGGCTCAAAAAAATTGCGACAAAATCGGGATCTTTCTCGGCGAGGTACTCAAAGTAGGTGTCATAGCTAAGCATCTTCTCCAAATTTGGTTGTATTTCACACGCCTGAGTTACAATACAAGCTTCAGCGGAAGCAAACTTATTAGAAAGAACAACCGGATCTTCACGAGAAGGCAGTGAACCGCAAGGGGCTGAGGCAGATGTTGCTTCATGTTGCAAAGAACCAACTCCATAAATCCTTCCTTTCTTCTTGGGAGCAACCTGCAAGAAATTCATAGAAATACACAACAACACACATGAACATACATGGCTTCATACAAAAAGACACAACAACACATACAAGCATATATAGATGGCATCATATGATTTATTAAAACTATATCTCCATTTTAGATGAACTCAAGGTACAATATTAGATCTACATAGAAGAGTTTGGTTACCAACATAAAATTTTAATTTTAATACATGCAAAATGAAGTTAGAGAGTTACCTCAATAAATATTTTGTTCTTTGCTCTAATAGACAACCCGCCAGAAGCACTACTCTTCAATTAGCCCCATCATCAAGCTGAGGTTGATGCTCTTGTATCCTCGATGATAATTTGCTATAGATGACCTTCGAAATTCATCGATGAAAGACCCATCGGGTTTTTGATAAGTCTCTTCTAGGACTTCTACGAAATATGGAATCGTCTTACCTGTCTTCTCATACTAAAACAGATTTGTGTTTGTCAATTTAGAAGTTTTGATAGAACATGAAGTAAGTATTTGACTAATAAGCAAAAGAACATTTGATTAACATGCAAGTTTGCTGGCACATGCTTAAGAAATCTGTCCAAAACGGTGTTTATGGATTTTGTGACCTTCGGGATCATGATATCGGGCATTCCGACAGTTGATACTCGGATCACGCCAATACCGAACAAGTCCAGCCCATTCTTGGGGATCAATCCACCAAGGCTGACTTGTCTCCTTTCTTTTTTCAGTTCGCCTTCCACCGACTCACTTGATCAACCATACAACCCTTCAATTTGGATTCAAACTCACTCAAACAATTCCTTGTTTGCCTTTGTGGAAAATTGAAAGGTTAGAATCGATAATTTACCATTTTTTGTAAGATGTAACTCATTTCTTGTACATATTTCAGCCAAATCCAACCTTGATTTCATATTATCTTTAGTTTTCCCCTGCACATTCAAAATTATATGCATGATTATCAAAAAAAAAAAAATTTCGATGTGCATCACATCAAGATTATGCCGCAAAAGGTGATATCTCTAGTATGGGAGTTCCCTGAAAATACTCTTTTTGTGCTAATTGTGAGAAATGATATATCCGTCTGGCATAGTTACTGGGGTATGCCAATTACCCCCACGTGTAATGGTTTTATGAGCACTGTAATAATTGATTTGTTCAAACCAATTATTCCTAGAAACATAAACCGAAGGGGCAACAAGAACTTTTTTTCTTTCTAAACCACTTCTTGTTCTTCTAATACAGATGATGTAGTGTAAGAAATTGACGATGACAGTCAAACCAACATGATTTTCGTCCATACTTTAGCTGAAACAAATCAATCATATCCAAATAATATGGACATGATAATCTTCCTTGTGTGCATGATAACATTTTATATGCCGGAAAGTCACTAATGATCCACGTTAGCATTGCACGCATTGCACGCATTGAAATTCCTTTGTTAAGACCAATCAAACGTATGAACACCTATATACCACTACTGCTTCAAATCATGAATCAAGGGAAAATGTCAAGAGAGCGCATCTGATGCTTAGGGCACGACACTAGAATACTCAAGAACAAAAATTTGCTCTGCATACACATATCTGGTGGAAGGTTATATGGCGTCAGGATGACAGGACATAGAGAATATTGTCTACCAGACATACCAAATGTACATAAGCCAAGATACACATTCCTACACTCATTAGCAAAGTCAGAATGTACCCTCTGAAAGTGTTTCCATGCGTTTGCATTGGATGGGTGCGTAACCTCTCCATTCGTAGTGGAATGTTGTGCATGTCATCTCACTGTCGTAATTTTCCTTTCGGGTATGAAAATTTTAATATATCAGTAATCGACAAGTACCACGTACGTTTGTACGACACTCTCGTCCTTTCACTTGTAAGTCAACAATACAAGAAAATTCTCGATTTCCTACGGCCAATATCCCGTAGGAAAATCGAAAATGGTAGAAATTTTGTTGAAAATTTCCTACGAAAAAGGTTGGTAGGAAATTTCGTAAGAAGGTGTGGTAAGAAAATGTAAAACATTTTGACCAATTTCTTACCAAAATACTTGGTAAGAAAATTGGAAAATATTTTTTTACCATTTTCCTACGAACTTAATAAAAATTAAATTAATTAATTTGATTTCAATAATTATATTAATTTCAAAAATTCAATTTAAAATTATACAATAATCATTACTATTAATCCAAATATAATAATATATATAAATCAAATTATTTTACAGAACATCAAAATAATTGTTTACACATCATAACTTTAAGATCACAATGAGGCTAGACTAATCTGAAACCAGATTTTCTTAGTATAGTAATAGAACATAAACACATCATAACTTCAAGGTAGCAGATGAATGTTGTTGGTTTGTTGTAGATGAAAGTTGCAATTGCATCTCAATCTTGCGTAGTACATGCGGTGGAAAACACTTGACCAAGTCCCAAAGAGGTGGCGCATTGAAGGATGTAGACTCGGATGCGCTTGCATATATGCTAGGCAGAAGACCTTAAGCAGGAGACAGAGAATCAAAACATCTTATAAGCATGCTTCAGCCCTAACAATTTAATAAAGCAAACATCTCCTTGTAGACTGCTCACCTCGGGTAGACGGGATGAGAAATAACGAAGTTGCCTATCATGCATTTTAAAGAAAACCATATGATTAGAAGTTTAGAACAGACCAGGTTCATATGCAAGTGATCACAATATATTTAGCTCAAGTATTGTGAACAAAGAAGCAGACCACCACCAAATAAACAAAGGCTTTCAAAGTTACGCGTTACGCCTAACATTACATCAAAGAAGCATACCACCACCATGATACATGTGATCTATTAAAGTTACACCTTTCAAAGAAAATGAAAAGCAACCATTTTAACTAGTTCATGTGCATGTGATCTCTTTAAATAAACAAAGGCTTAATTTAATATACGGCCAAACAATTGGTAACTGGGAACATACGGCCAATTGGACTGGAATCATGACACAGAGCTACTACAAGATTATTACCATCTATACACGTACTACCATTGATTTCAGAATCCATAAGTCTCTAAAACAAACTTATTGTCTGTTTTAATTACAAAGTTTTTTTGTGATATCCATATACCATGTCAACTACTAAACAAATGGAGTCATAAAGCTAACATACTTTTACTTGATTGTCTATTAAAAGTTGGAAAGGTAAGCTTTTGCTAAGGAGAGACCAAGTTAGACTTTAGCCTCAGTGGTTAAGTTTCAGACCCAACTGTGCTTCTCTAACCTTATCTATGTATCCCCCTCCCAGTGCTATTTCCAACACCTTTAATCAAACCACAAAGATTAAACAATGGAGTTTTGAACTACCAATTTCGAAAATACAACAACTAGACACCATGAAAACATAAGTAAAAAAACTAACCAAACCCAACAAGAGATGAACAAATTCAAACCCCAGTAAATGTGAAATCAAAGCAAGAAGAATTTAGCACTCTCGATTCCAGATCTCATGTAGCTAACATAAACAAAATGCCGAGGAGAGTACATAAGTAAGTAGAACTAGTTTTATGGACAAACTAGAACAACGGAGCACAAACTAGACAAAAAATTAAACAAACAAATAGATCGGATTTACCAAAATCGGCACCTGTATAATATCAAACAAGATGTAGACAAGTGAAAATCAAGTCCTTGAGAATGACCAATGAACTGTGTAGTCAAGAGCAATAAGTCTACGAGAATGACCAACGAATTGTGTGGTGAACAGCATCAGAATTAGTTCACTTAAACACCCATATCCTGTTTTCATGGCCTCCTCCGTCATAGACTCTCCGAATGAATACCAAAACGAAAGCGAATGGAGGCATGAGATAAAGTCTAGGTTTTACCTATTTCGTATGACTCTAACCGTCTCCTCGGAAATTTCAGAATCATCTCCTTCTCCTTCTCTTTTTCTGGTTTGAAGAATTTCAAAAACGTCTCCAGAATCTCCTCATCATCTACTTTACCACTGTTGTTCTCATTTTCTGTTTTTGGCATAGGATTCGGCTTGTTCTTGAACAGAATCTAATCCCATAAGCTCCACCAACAGCAAAATTGCGTGAATTTGAGAAACTACAAAGCCGGAAAAGCTTAGGGTTTCACAAAATCAAAATTGTGAGCCTTTCTCCGATGACCTCAAATCTAAAGTCGTCTATAAAACCAACGACGATAGAGATAAAACGATAAAGAGGCGAAACTATTAGTATAAAACTAGATTTTACAATTTTGGTAGGAATTTGGTAGGTTAGATAAATAATACTATTTACTAAAAAAAATTATTTTATTTAGTAGGAAATTAGTAGGTTTAATAAATTATTTTGTAGGAAAATGGTAGGAATTTGGTAGGGTTAGTTTTTGGATTCTGTTTGTAGAAACTTTTCTTACTATTTACTTACCGTTATTTTTCCTATGAAACTTCTTCGAATTTTCTACTAGTTTTCTTACGTCTTTATGTGTTGTAGGAATTTTGTAGGAAGTTTCCTTTCGTTTTCCTACGATTATCTTTCGTAGGAAAATTTCCTAAGAATTTCTTACAATTTATGTTTTTTCTCAAAATTTCGTAGGTTTACGGTAGAAAATGTTTTCTACAAAACTTTTCGTAGGAAATTTCATAGGATTTCGTGATGTTTTCTTGTAGTGCAATATCTTGGCTTCCCGCAAAATTGACATTCTTCTAGTTTATTATCATCTTTCTCAAAAATCATACAATCACTACAAGAAAACAGGCCATTTGCGATGGACATATACCTCGCAATTCCATCGCAAATGGCCTTTCGCGATGGATTTGCGAGACGGCCCATTCCGTCGCAATTCCCGTCTCGCAAATCAATTTTCGTCGCAAATCCCTCGCAAATTTGCGAGGGAAAAACGTGGTTGCTATCTCGTCGCAAAAATAACCCCGCAATATCGTCGCAAAATTGCGACGGAAGTGCGTGAACGCATTGTTCATCGCAAAAGTTTTCATCGCAAATTGGAAGCAAAATGCGTTACTAATTTTTACCCGCAAACGCGTCGCAAAACTTGCTTCAGATTTGCGAGGAAACATTGCGACGGAATTGCGTGGATATATTTCTAATTTAGGTCGCAATTCCCTCGCAATTTGCGACGGAATTGCGAGGGTACGGTTCTTATTTCCCTCGCAAATTGCGAGGGAATTGCGGCGACATCCGATTTATATAATAATTAAAAATTATAATTATTAAGAATAATTAATAATTATAAATTTATAAATTATAAATAAAATTTGTTTTTTAAAATTAAAATTTTATAAAAATAAATTGTTTAAACATTAAAAGAAACTAAATTGTATCATACATTAGGGAATCTAAAATTGAACCGATGGACCGGATCCAGTTCCGGTCCCGGTCTCGGTCTCGGTCTCGGTCCTACTGGTAGATGCGTCTGCAGGGTCCTGAATCATCTGTGCTAGTACCGGATCCTTTGTCGCCAAGTAGCTGAACATCTGATCGAACCTCGAGATCTTCTCAGACTGAGTCACGATCAGCTGGGCCTGCGATTCAATGATGCCCTGGAGGTAGGCGGCGGACTTCGCTTCTGCTGCTCTAGAGGAAGAAGAAGTACACTAGTCAATCTGCGATTGCAGAAAACCGACTCCGTAAATTCTCCCATTTTTACGGGGAGCGACCTGAAAATTAAGAATAAGTTTAATTAGTTGAAATTATTGTAAAAAATAAATATAAAACATCAATATTCATACCTCGGTAAAGATCTTGTTCTTCACGGCGTGAGTCAAAGGGGTAGATGCGCTCTCATCGCCCTCAGAATGCTGAGTCAACTCCTGCATCTTGGAAGTGACGTCGTTATAGATCCTCTCAGACTTCTTGTCGACGAAAGTCCCATCTAGTCGCCTCTTTGTCTCCTCGAGGACAGCTAGCAAATCCGGGACCGAATCTCCGCGATCCTTTGCCTGATTTGTTTTTTTTATAAATATCACAATGAAATTTAATTAATAATTAGAATTTAATTAATTAAAAGAAATGAAAAACTTACGATTTTCCTTCCGCGGGCAAGGTAGGAAAGCTGTCCAGACCGATGCTTGGCATACCCGTCCCATCAGGATCAGCGTACCGGCCGCCCGACTGTTAGCGCTCTTGATCTCGCTCGCCGGATCCTGCCAATACGCCACAAGGTCTGCCCAGACATCTGGATCAAACCACCTAGGCATCGCAAGGTCGCCTTCTTTCTTCCACTTCTTCTCCACCGCTCCCACTGGTCGGTCATGCGTTTCTTCAACTTCGCATCAAACTCCTTTCGGACCTTGCTCGTAATACTATACTCCCAATGATAGTGTTGCTACAAAAAAAAAAGTTATCATGAAAAATTCAAACAATAAATGATATAAATTAAAAATAATTAATTTTAAATATTAAAAAACTTACAACAAAAGTTTGAAACCACCGTCTTTTGACATGGTCCGGTGTTTGCCTCCAATTGGCATGAGGCTCTTTGAAATCTCGTTCAAAGATCGATCAGACCGAAGCGGCCACGCATCCGTCTTGATCAAACCTGAAATGTTAAATAATAAAAAAACAAATAATATGATTTTATTTGTTTTAAAAAACTTAAAATTAAATTAATGAAATCAAATCAAATCTTACCAATACGTTGTTATCAGGGCGTCTTGGATCAAGTCGGGGAAGAAGGTCATGACCGGGAGACTCAAGGATCGCCTTAACGACAAGATCATCATTGTCGTTATCAAAGTGTGCCACCGGTGGGGGATCTGAGAATGCGGGTGGAGGCGGTGAATAGTATTGCATCCCGGGATTGTCGTCATGTCCCGTGTGAGAAGTGAAACTCGTCCGAGGGAGTTTCTGGAACAGGCGTGCCACTCCTACGAGACGTGTCACTCCTCCGAGGCGTGCCACCCTCGAGAGATAACGAGGAGACTCGTTATTAACTCCAGACATCTGAAAACAAAATTTAAAAAATTAGTAAAATAATTACAATGATATCATATTAAAACTTGTAAATTCTAAAAATCAATTACTAAATGAATATAAAATTACAAAACCTAAAAACTAAAAATTTCTAAATTCTAACAAAACCTAATTCTAAAAACAAACATATTTAAATCTAACAAATCTAAATATAACAAATCTAAATCTAAAACTAACAAACCTAGTTTTAAAAGCAAAACTAACAAATTACAAAACCTAACCTAAATCTAACAAAACTAATCTAAGAAATTATTAATAAAATTAATTTTACCTAAAATCTAATAATTCCTAAATTTCTAACAAAATCTAATTCTAAAATTTGTAAAAATTTCTAAAAATTAATTATACAAAAACTAACTAAATCTAACACAAATCTAACAAAATTTCTAAAAATTAATTAATTATACAAAAACTTCTAAAAATTAATTTGTAAAATTTCTAAAAATTTCTAACAAAAACTAATCTAAATCTAACACAACTAATCTAAACAAACTAAAATTCTAACAAACGTAAATCTAACAAAATTAATCTTAACAAACCTAAATCTAACAAAACTAATCTAACAAACCTAAATCTAGCAACCTAAATCTAACAAAACTAATCTAACACAATATTTAAACTAACAATAATCAAACAATTTCACTAATTTTTAAACTAATCTAAACTAAAAATCAAACTAATCTAACAAATAAACTAAACTAATCTAACAAAACCTAATCTAACAAAATAAACTAAACTAATCTAACAAATATTTAAACTAAACTAATCTAACAATTTCACTAATTATTTAAACTAATCTAAACTCAAAAAATCAAATTAATCTAACAAAATAAACTAAAATAATCTAACAAAACTAATCTAACAAAATCAAACTCAAATATCAAACTAAACTAATCTAACAAATCAAACTCAAAAATCTAACAAAAATCAAACTAAACTAATCATCCTAACCTTGGTTTGAAGGAGAAATCGTCGGATGGAGAAGGAGAGAGCAGAGATCGGCGACTGAGAGGAGGAGAGAGAGGAGATCCGCGGCGGCTCGTCGGCTGGAGAGGACGAATCAGAGATCGGCGGTTTTGGGAGGAGAAGAAGAAAGTGAAGATAAAAAAAGGAAGAAGAAGATCGCGATCTTTATTCTGTTTTTTCTCGATCCATCGCAATTCCGTCGCAAATCCCTCGCAAATTAGGGTTTCAGATTACCAATTTGTGATGGATTTGCGAGGAAACTTATCTTCCATCGCAAACCAAAATATTTTCAAAGATTAACAAAAATTCGGATCGCGGTTAAACAATAAAAGAGATAGAAGCCGCAATTCCCTCGCAAATTCGCGACGGCATTGCGAGGGAAATTATTTGCGAGGGAATTGCGTCTATTTTTTTCTCCCTTGCAAGTCCCTCGCAATATTGGCGACGGATTGCGTTGAACAAGATGTTTCCCTCGCAATTCCGTCGCAAATTTGGTAAAAATGTGATTAATTAGGTGGTCGCATGTGTATTAATTGGTTCTTGACTTGAATTCGTAAAAAAAACAAATCCCATCCTACATCAAGAAAACAATTACACAATCAAAATTCAGATTCAGTTAAGCACACGACACACTTTCAATACATGTAGCCAAAAATTCTTATGAAATCAAATTCGAGTATATATGTAATTCTTATGAAATCAAATTGCGAGAAAATTTGTCCTTTCAAATTCTTTATGGATTAAGGAAATGTTTATTAGTACTAATAGTTTGAAAATAAATGCAAGGATATGCATGCTCTTCTTCGAAAACCGTTGGAAGAGACAAAAGCATGAAAGCTCGCAGGAGACTTGCGCTAAACATTGTATTAGTACTCCTATAAAGTAGTAGAGTATTAAATTAGTTGAGCTATTGGACTTTGTAACTTTTGTTTTTAAGTTAACGGTTCTTGTTACATAACTTTTGTACTAGTTACGGTTCTTGTATCTTGGGGAAGTGTTTGCTTATCAACTTTGGATATGGACTGGAGGCAAATGGACATCTCCAAATCTTTAACATCGCAATCAACCACAAAATGTATATTGGATCATACTAATCATCGATAACCATCTTGTTGGCCTAACATCTGAATGAGTGTAAAATATTCATCGATTGCTGAATTTTCAAATTAATTCCAAGCAATTCCCTAGCAAATTGCGAGGAGGTTGCGTGGAATTAGACTCCTCCCCTCGCAATTCCCTCCGCAAATTTGCGAGGACTTTTGCGACAATATAAGCTTGTCCATCGCAATCCCTCGCAAATTTGGTTAAAATTTGATTAAAAAAAAATTTATTTAAAATCGAAATTGCTTAAAAACATGAAAAAATTAATTAGATTCTATTTCAGATTCATTGGAGTGTTCACTATGATCAGTGTCTTCTTCATCATCAATCTCCTCGAACTCGTCAGATTCTTCGTCGTCCTTCGTCTCATCAACATATTATGTCTTCCTCTTCTCTGGTTTCTGGATCAATATGTAAGATATTCTCGGTTGATTCGATTGCTACAAAGACTTCTGGTGATCTTTCATGTTGCATTGCCACATCATCAAATTCCCCGACTATACGACCACTCCGGATTCACTTTTATTCACTGATAACCACGTCTCCGCATTTGCCTTTCCGAGGTAAGAAATATAACACACTTGTTCTGCTTGACATGCTAGGATAAAAGGTTCGAAGTTAGAGAAACTTTTTTGTTTGCATTGACATATGTTACCCCTAATGTGTTTGTGCGGACGCCTCGACCGACCGTTGGATCGTGACCAATGACATTTGAATAAAATGCATTTCAACCCAATAATTCCAGGATATGTGACTTCCATAATTTCTTGCAAGACGCCGTAGAAGTTTAGATCACCTGGCACGTGGATTCCATAATTTGCGGTTGACTTATTGGAGCCATAATCATACGTGTGAAAAGTGTATCCACGAGTGAAGTACATTGGGCAGTTTTGATCTTCGCAATTGGTTCGTGAATAATCTCATGCAACCATAGTGGGAAGGGCTGGTTTGCACATCCATTCATCACCTATATAATATATATACATAAATTTTTAATTAACGAATTAGATTATTTAAAATATTGTTGGAATATCTTAACCATCCAGCAAAATTATCTTCTTTGGACTTCTCATACTCTTTTTCTTGTGATAAACCGGGACAAGCTTCTTCGCATCTGCCTGTCTCGAATTCTCTATACAAACAAAATTAAATTAAATTCGTCGTGAACTTCAAATGAATAATATTAAATAATTGTTAGTTAACAAATTTAATAATTAATTAAGAGATATACCTCCTCAAACGGTTGCACTCCCTCACAATTTTCGCAATATATAATTGTGCGCCGCACGAGTAAATTTGTGGTCTTCCCACCAAACTTCCTTAACCTTTCCACCAAGTCTCCCTATTTGGGTGAAGTATATGGGACCTCTACGTTATATGTTGGTGCAACACTTCCATCGTCATATCGGCTTAGACGGGCCTTTGTGGTGTCTGTCTCGTTCGAACGGTTGGGCTAAAATAATATGACGTGAAATGAGAGGTTTCTTCAGTCAAACTCCTGCAACGATCGATCCTTCCACTTTTTGCAAGATTTTGGCCTTTCCTTTTAGATGTCCCATGAATCGCTCGAAGACATCCATCGAAATTGCACAGACCCTCCAAGAGCTGTCTTCATGCGGTAGGTGGATTGGAAGATGTTCCATCACATCAAAAAAAGATGGTGGAAATATTTTCTCCAAATTACAGAGCAACACTGGTATATTATTCTGTAATTGACAATGCCCTGGTTTGTAAGTGTTCGTGTGCATAGATCCCTGAAAAATGCTCCAATGCCTTACACACGTTCATAGTTATTACAATCACACCACTGAAAAATTTAATAAAATGACAAAACTATTCAATAATCAATGTAATTAATTATATGTACCAGCAATTGCTTCGTGGACGGTTGTCGGTAAGAGCTCAGCCAATGCAAAGGGAATAGTCGTTGCATGAAAACATTGCAATCGCTGGCTCTTCATACAACGGCAAGTTTTTTGCCTTGTTCATACATCTTGAGAATTTGGACACATAACCATCCGGAAACTTCACTTCTGAAGCAATCCAGTTAAACACGTCTGTTTCGCATCCCCAGACAATCGAAAGATCGGAATCGGTAATTTACCATCTCTTGTAATATTGTAACTCGCTTCTTGAGCAGATTTCAGCCAAGTCCAACCTTGATTTGAATTGTCTTTTTACTCTTTCCGTTCCTTGCACATTCAAAATCGTATTCATGATGTTATCGAAAAATATTTCTCGATGTGCATCACATCAAAGTTGTGTCGTAATAGGTGATCTTTCCATATGGGAGTTCCTAAAAGATACTCATTTTGTGCCAGTTGTGAGAACTCCCATATCCGTCAGGATGTTCGCTGTAGTGTGCCAATTTCCCCCATGCTTACATATTTCCTGAGCACCATAATAAATCAATCTGCTCAAACAAATCATTCCCTGACATATAAACTGGGGGAGGAATACGCACAACCTTGTTCTTTTTGAACAACTTCTTGTTCTTCCAATACGGATGATGCAAGGGAAGAAAGCGACGATGACAATCAAACCAGCACGACTTTCCATGCTTCAGTTGAAAGGCATCTGATCGATCCCATGCAATATGGACAAGATAACCTTTCCGTGCGTGGTCCACTTCGATAATATCCCATACGCTGGGAAAGTACATAATGGTCCACAATAGCACTGTCCGCATTGTAAAATTCCGTTCCTGTGAATAATTCAAATGTGCGTACACCTGTATACCATAATTGTTTCAACTCATGAATCAAGGGTTGCAGAAATACATCAAGGGATCGTTTTGGATGCTTAGGACCCGGTACCAGAATATCATAAACAAGACTTCCCTTTGCATGCACATTTCTGGTGGCAGATTGTATGGCGTCAATATCACAGGCCATAATGATTATTGTCTCCCAGACAACCAAATGGACTAAAATCCATCAGTGCATAAGCCAAGATAGAAATTCCTACTCTTCGTTAGCAAAGTCAGATGTACCGTCTGAAGTGTTTCCACGCCTTTGCATCTGACGGATGCGTAATCTCCCATCCATTCGTTGTATGTTTGCATGCCATCTCATTGTCGCCGAGGTCCTTTTTATCGATTCGTGTATAACCGTTTCAAATCTATCAGTGATGCGCCAAAGTACCACACTACGTTGGTATGGAGACACGGCTCCTTCTCGGTAGTTGGTTGATATCTTGGCTTCCCACAAAATCGACATTCATGTAGCTTATCATCGTCTTTCCAGAAAATCATGCAATTGTCAATGCCAAACATCAATAATTTTCCGAAAGGTAGCCCCCAAACTAGCAACTAATTTCTGTCATATTATCATAGTAAACTCCCTGCCATAAATAATTATCTTCTGGCAAATACTCTTTAAAAAGCTCAGCCCATGAGTCCATTGCCAATTTTCAGTTAGGTTATTATCACTTTTAATTGTCATCATCCTAGATGCCAATGAAAGTTTAGATAACCCCTCTCTACATCCCTCATAGATAGGTTGATCTGCAGCGTCTAACATATCATAAAAATGTTGTGCTTCAACATTGGGTTCTTCCCTAGTATCATCAGCAAATGCAGGAATAGATTCATGAAATGCATCAGTAACCATATCATGAAACGTATTTCCCTGTTGATCCCTTTCATAATCTTCAATCATATTTTGGCCATAATTATAATTATCATTATAATTTGGTTGATCAACACCATCACCCGTACTACTACTTCAGGCACCAAGATTATAACCCTCCCCATGTGAAAACCAGATATAATAGTTCGGCATAAATCCTCTATTATATAGATGCCTCTTCACAATATCAATATCCAAATATTGAGTGTTCTTGCAAGTTTTACATGGACAGAATATGTTACCATCACCCTTCGCATATGGGTTGTTAGTGGCTTGGTGGATGAATGCTCGCAACCCGGCACGATACTCTTTCGTCACTTCTCTTGTCTCCGGATCTTTTCGATTATACATCCAACTTCATAACGCATATGCTTCATTCTGCGACGCCATTCTTTCTTAGCTCTCACAAAACGATATCTCGATTTTTATTTTTTTTAACTAATACTTCGGGTTTTTTTTTTTTGTGAAATGAGAGATCTCACGTTATGGTATTTATAGTTTTTTTGCAAACTTTTGCGACATAATTGCTATGGAATTGCGTTTAATTTGCGACGTATTTGCGAGGAAACCGGCCCTCGCAATAAGTAGGTACAACATTTAAAACGTGTTTCACCTAATTTTCTACCCATTTTTGCTAACCATCGCAAATCCGTCGCAAATTTGCGAGGATATTGCGACGGAATTTATTAACCCGTGCAAAATCTTTGCAACTCCCTCGCAAATTTGCGATTTAAATTTCCATCGCAAATTCATCGCAAATAGGAGGCTATATCGTCGCAAGTTACTCGCAATTAGCGAGGGATATGTTCCTCGCAAATTTGCGAGGATTTTGCGACGGAAGCCAGTTTCCTCGCAATTCCGCCGCGTATTTCCGTCGCAAATCGCCTGTTTTCTTGTAGTGAATAGTCAATACACACATCAATCATTTCTGATGGTAACCCAAGACTTGCAACCAACCTTTGTATTTCTTTGTAATTCTCAGCTGATAAATTATTAGTAGGCAAATACTCTTTAGTTAGTTCAGCCTATAAATCCTTTTTAATTGTAGGTCCATAATAACTTTCACTTAAGTTATTATCAGCTTTAATTATCATCATCCTAAATGCCAATGATAACTTAGACTGCCCTTCTCTACATCCATCATAGATGAGCTTATTTGCTGCATCTAACATATCATAAAATCATTGCGCATCTACGTTGGGTTCTTCACTAATATTCTCAACAAATGCACCAGTAGTTTCATGAAATGTATCTGTAACCATATCATGAAATCTATTTTCTTGGTTATACTCATAACCAAATTGATCAGATTCATGATTATAATTAGTATAACTAGGTTGATTAATACCATGATTCATACTACTGCTTCCTACATTATTGCTAAAACTGTGTCCATGAAGAAACCATACATAGTAGTATGGCATAAATCCACTGTTATATAGACACTTCGTTATAAGATTAAAATCCATATACTTTTTGTTTAGGCACTTACGACATGGGCAGAATATTTTACCATTTGCACGAACAAATTATTTGGTTGTTACTTGGTACATGAATACGCGAAAACCATCACAAAACTCCTTCGTCACATCACTGTTCTCTGGATCTTTGTGATTGTACATCCATTGTTGCAATATGTATATTTTGTGTTCCGCGCGCCCTAATATTTTTAACAAAAAAATTTCTCTTATTATTGTTGGTATTTTTTCAAATGATTTTTAGGGGAGTTGTGTATGATTTCCGCTTCTCCTTCATTGCTATTTATAGACCAAAGAAAAATATTGTGATGGATTTTCTAGAGAAATATGCGAGGAATTTGCTAGGCCTTTAAATTTTGTGAGGGATTTGCTAGGGAAACAAAATATTTGCAATTGATTTGCTATGTTTTTCCGAGGTATTCATATGTATCTCTGAGTGGTTACTTTTATGGAAAACGTACTTACCTAACTCGATAGTCCCTCGTAATATCCGTAGCAAATTTTCTATGGATATTTGCCTCGCAAACTCCTCACAAATTTGTGAGGCATCTTTTGCGTCTTAAATTTGCGAGACATATTTTGTCTCGCAAATTTTCATAGCAAATTGACTGTTTTCTTGTGGCAGAATCTTCACCACAAGGATCCTAAGAAGTTTGTATCTTTGGAAAAACTGGTAGGTCTGTGTGTGTCATCATTGTGGTGAGTACTTACCTGGAGACTTGACACTAAGAACTATGAAATCGATGAGGAGTTGAAAATGATCCGAGAAACTCGTGGGTTACTCCTACATGATTTGTTACCTTTATTTGATGGCTTTTTATATCTTAGTTTGTTTTTTTAGGAAGATATCTTCGTTTGTTACTTGATTGTAAAATGTTTATTTTTGACCCAAACATTTTCACGTCTTGGTTTGACGGAGAAACAAGTTTAGCTTCAGGAAATTTGTTAGGTATGCCCAGAAAAGCTTCCAAACTATGAAGCAAAAGTAAAGATTTTTTTAAAGAAAATTTACACATTGATGAAGAGATTTGTGACTGCCTCGCAGGAAGTGGTAGGTACTTTTATTGGCTACTTTACTTGAACAAATTCGATATATATAGTCATCATGTTTTTTTTTTGTTTTTTCTTGGAAAAAAGGATACTTTCATGTGAAGGATCTGCAACCGTAATTAAATCTTAAATTTAAATATAAAAATTCTTAAAAATATGTTGATCAATATTTTGGATAGATAAATTATTATAAATGAAAGCTAAATGTTTACAAATAAAAGTTCACAAAAAATTCATAAAACTAAGTCATGTGATGTAAACTATGTGAGGTATAATAGGTTTAGGGTTTGCCAATAGGTAAGAATCCATGTATATATCTTTAGGAGTAGACTTAGGTTGATATTTTTTAAAATAAAATGTTGATCATTCATATAGTTATTAGATTTTTGATATATTATATTATTTTGATGTCAAAAGTAGGTATTTGTTAACAAAAAGGTGAAAAAATATTTTAATTTTAGAGTTCAGGGTATACAGACTTTTCTGGTGAAATCTGTTACGAGACTTTGTCTATGAAGTATGTACTATTATGTGAGCTTAGACTTCGCCGTAGAAGTATGAAATTCAAAATTTTTGAATTTCAAAGGTGAAATCTGAAAGTTCAAAGGTGAAATCTGAAATTTCAAATATGAAGTCTGAAGTTTTAAAAAAAAAAAATCAAAAATTTCTGAGACTTCGCTTGTGAAGTCTTTGTTTGTTTTTGGGTTTCTATAATATAATTAACCTTACATGCTTACTATTATGAGTTTTTATGAAATTTTAATTTGTATAATTCATATTTGGATAAAATTAATTTATGTATACGAATTTGCAACAAAATTATTATTTTTTGTTTTTCTAATTTAAATTTATGATTTAATTACTAAAAGTAGACTTCGATGGTGAAGTCTCATACAAGAATTATTAACCTAACTTTAGTTTTACCACCCATATATAAACTTTATTCTTCTCACCTTCGACGCTACTCCACCGTACCGTCGTTGGTAAGACATTGCTTTTCTTGTTCTTTCTTTGTTTTCGTCACTATTTATCTCTCCTCAAAATTGTTATTCTCTTCATCCTCAGACTAACTACTCGCTCACAATTATTGCATTTTTTTCACCGGCGTCTTCATCTTATTAACTTATGTTTTATGCTTATTACAGATTAGAGACGTAACACAATCAAGTTCGTCTATTCTTTAGATTCATACAACAATTTATGTTTCAAAGAAAATTTTATATCTAAATCTTCAATTATCTTTGTGTTTGTATACAGGTCTTTGTTTTTCCCTTTATTTTTACAGATCTAGATTTACACTGAAACTTCACAGTGAGACTTCACTGTGAGACTTCACACCGAGACTTCACAGTGAGACTGCCGACCGAGACTTCACAGTAAGACTTCACAATGAGACTTCACACCGAGACTTCACAGTGAGACTTTACAACGATACCTCACACTGAGACGTTTTTGGACTCCCGTAGCTTTTAAATTCTTGCCTATAATGTTGTAGATGTAAGAACAAACTATTGTAATCTTCCTTCTTTGATTGTAAATCTCTTATACGTTGATATTTCCAATTAATAAAAGTTCTATTGACAAAAAGTACTTCTTGTGAAATCTATTCAATTAAACATTCAAGTCTTAATTTAACAAACGTAAAATTTTAAAGTCCTTAGAGAGAACCTTGTTCTTGTTCTTGTTCTTGTGAAATGCAAAGTGGAACAACAACAACAAAAAAAAGTCATAATTAGCTAGGCATATAGTAGTGTTCGTTAAAGGAGACTTTAGACGAAGACTTCACATCAAGACTTGGAAATAAGACTTCACTTTAAGATTCCAACACATCTAGTGACCTTTAACCTTTAAAATCTTAAGTACCAAAAACACATATTAAAAATGCCATGAGCCATATAAATATGGCTAGTTTATCACATTGAGATGTGAAACTCATACATAAACTAAATACCTAATAAGTTAAGAAAAATGAATTAAAAATAATTATGCGATAAAAATATTTCAAACTTATACAACATGAAAAGCCATATGTAACACACACTTATACTAAGATCATCATATGAGACTTCTTGAAAGTAGTCTATCACCAGACTTCTCATATGAAGTTTTGTTGGAGACTTCAAAGGTGAAGTCTGGTGAAGTCTCACAATAAATAATTACCAAAATTCATAAAATTGATCTAAGAAAGAATATAACACATTGAGATGTGAAATTCATACATAAACACAACAATAACTAATACACAAGAAAACTATTAAAATCTCAAAAATACAATATAGATATGATACAAATACAATTTTAAAAAGTTAGTGCAAGCGAAGTCTCTAGACAAACTTCTTCTGTGAAGTCTCAAGAGTATAAGCTAAATACCAAATAAGTTAACAAAAGTGATTTAAAATTACTATGCGATAAAAATATATAGTTCAAACTGATACAACATCAAAAGTCATACGTAAAACACATGTCAGGACAAGAAAATAAAAATAACTAATTACAAATAAGAAATTTTCATTTTTACTAAAATTATCATATGAGACTTCTCGGATGAAGTCTTCCACGAGACATCTCAGATGAATTCTGCTAAGCGATCCTAACGAGGCTTCACCTGAAAAGTCTGATAGGGGTCTAGTTTTGCAAATGACCAGACTTGACTTTTTCAGGCGACTTCACAGACGAAGTCTCCTACACAGTGAGACTTCACCTTTGAAGTCTATACCAGTTTGGAGTTTGACCACAGCTGACTTTTTTCATGAGACTTCATCTGGGAAGTCTATTACGTAATGAGACTTCCACAATGAAGTCTTTGTGCCTTCTTAGACTTCTCCAGTGAATTTTACCCATAAAGTAGGGTCTACTTTTGCAATTGACCATGTTTGACTTGTACATGAGACTACATCTAAGAAGTCTTAGTAGAAAAATGTTACCTTTGCAACTGACAAAAATTTTGATTTTTTAATTACAGAGATTTTAATGGGAACAGACTTCATCTAAGAAGTCTCCTCAATACTCAAATGTTTCAAAATTTCAGTCAAATGCAAAAGTAAGCCCTTTTCACGTTGACTTCTCAGATGAAGTCTTGGTAAAAACTCTTTGTTCCGGTTAATTACAAAACTAACCCTCCTTTTTCTGAGACTTTACAAATGAAGTCTAAGTAAAGAGTCGAACTTATGTTTAATTGTAAAACTAACCTCTTGTATGCAGACTTCAAAACTAAAGTCTCAACACCAGTTTTTTTGTTTTCAAAGGAGAACTTGAGACTTTTATCGTGAAGTCCAAGAAGCAAAAATTCACCTAAGAAGTCTCGCTTCTGGAAAATTGGTGAAAAGCAAGGAAACATTACCAAGATTCGATTTCGGCCTTGTTTTTAGTTTCGTCGACGGTCAAGAAGTGCTCACACCACCTATACCCAAGAAACCCAGGCGTTATTATGTACGAATCTTAGTAAATCGCAATGGATTGTGAATTATGACAACGAGATTTTAGAGCTTAATGGTTTAAATTGAAGAGGAGATTGACGAAAGTGGAGCTTTTAGCTCAATTGTAGAGCTTTAACATCTCTTAATCCGGTTGTTCGAAGCATTTAGGGCTCAATTTTTGTTGGTATTGGTGGTTGGGTACTATTGAAGACGATGGTATTTTCTAGTTACCTGAAAATCTTTGGGTTATTATGTTTCAAACCCAGCCATCAGACTTCACATGAGAAGTCTGCGCTAGGTATTTCTGTGCAAAAAGAAAGAAGCTAGGAAGGGAATTGTTTTAGTTTTGCATTTGACTTCAAATAAGAGTCTAGTTTAGCAAGAAACCCATCCATTTTTACTTTAAAATGGAGAAATAAAAAATATTATTCCATATCTAGCATTTTGTTATGGGCTAAACTAGACCCTTATTTGAAGTCAATTTCAAAACTAGACCTATAATCCCCATTCTTTCAAAATGCCTTAAAATACCTTTCCCAACTTCTTTTTTCACAAAAATATCTAGCGCATAATTTTCCTGTGAAGTCTGGTGGATGGGTTTGAAACTTAATAACCCAAAGATTCTCACGTAATACCGAAAATACCATCGTCTTCAATTGTTTCCTACCACCATTACCAAACAAAATTGAGCTCTAAATGCTTCAAACAACCAAATTAAGAGATGTTAAAACTCTAAAATTGAACTAAAAACTTCATTTTTGTCGATCTCGTCTCTCATTTTCTCTCATTTTACCATCTCCTCTCTCTAATATCTTGTTTTCAATATTTACCATCCAGAAATCTTTCGATTTACTAAGATTCGTGCATAATAACGTCTGGGTATCTTGGGTGTTGGTGGAGTGAGTAGTTCTTGGCCGTTTAAGAAGCTAAAAACAAGCTCAAACCGAATCTTGGTAAATTTTGTTTCCTTTTCTATGATTTTCTAGAAGACAGATTTCAAGGCTAAAGTCTCAATAGTCAATTGGGGTTAGTTTTGCAATTGACTTTTTGTGTCTCAGACATCACGATGAAGTCATGATGAAGTCTGAAGTTCTCCTTTGAAAAAAAAAACGGCGTTGAGACTTCACCTTCAAAGTCTGCAAAAGAGGGAGGTTAGTTTTGCAATTGACCGAAACGAAGACTTTTTATCGAGACTTCATCTACGAAGTCTGGATGAAAAAGGTGTCAGTTTTGCATTTGACCAAATTTATGAAACATTGACAATTGATAGACTTCTCGGATGAGTATACAACCATCGGAAACTCTAGAAATTAAAAATCACAATTTTTGGACAATTGTAAAAGTAACTCTTTTTCTACATAGACTTCTCAAACGAAGTCTCATGTAAAAGTCAAACGTGGTCAATTTCAACAAAAAGAAGAGAAAAGGGCCGAAAACTGGAGAAGGGCCGAAGAGATGGAAGAAGAGCGGAGAAAAACAAAGAGGAAGCTTGAGGAGATGGACAGCTTTATGGCGGATGAGACGTGCCTACCCGAGAGACCCGACGAACCCTAGAATTTTAGGTTTTTTTTTCGTTTTCGGTTTAATTTCTTTTGAATTGGAATATTTAAATTTGGTTTTTATGTTTTTGAATATTATTTAAATTCAGTTTCGTATTTATTATATTCATTATTATTTAAATAATTTTATTAATCCGTCCGTCGGTTTGCCGTCGGTTTGTTAATCATTTTCCCATCGATTTTCTCGGTTGTATTGTCCATCGGTATATCCGTCGGTTATGTCCTATCGGTTTAAACGTTGGTTATTTGTGATAGATGTTCTTGTTGGTATCGTCATGTCAGTACAGTTATGTCCCGTCGGTTTACCCGTCGATTATTTGCTACGATCATCCATCACTAAATCCATCATAAATAACCAAGGGCATACCGACGATTTAACCGACCACCGTTTCCCATCGGTAAACCCGTCGGTTTAAGATCTGTCGTTTTGCCGTCCATATTAACCGACAAAAAACCGACGGCAACAAAAAACTTGACGACGTAGGACCGACAGACTTGTCTCGTCGGTTAACCATCGGTTACGGCCTAAACCGACGGCTTACCTACAGTTTTGCCCATCGGTTATGGCATGTTTTCTTGTAGTGGATGAAATCTGCATTGTTTGCGGTGGGTAGAGAAAAATACCAACAGGAAAGACATCCAGAGAACGTGGTGCTTAAGGTACGTACTTTGCCATTTCGCTACTTAGGATTGCCACTTACTACCAAATCAATGTCCAGAACTGATTATGAGCCGTTGGTATAAAAAAAAAAGATCAAGATTAACAAGCTCGACTACCAAACACTCATCCTACGCAGGTCGAATGCAGTTGCTAAAATCGGTTATTGCTAGTATCTCTAAGTTTTGGTGCTATGTTTTTTGTTTACAGAAAAAATGTTTCAAGGATATTGAGAGCATGTGCTCGGCTTTCCTTTCGAGTGGATCGCCAAATACCTATTCTAAGCTAAAGTATCATGGGAGGATGTGTGTGTACCTAAGTATGAGGGTAGTTTGGGAATCCAACGAATGCATAAAATGTCTCGTGTGTTTGGTCTAAGTCTTGTTTGGCAATTGCTCTCTAACAAAGAATCCATATGGGTTGAGTGGACTAAGCGGTTTTTGATACGACAACGAACCATTTGGGATGTCAAATCCTCTACTTTAGATTCTTGGCAATGACAAAAAGTTGTTAAAGCTAAGATCTCTTGCCTCTAGCTTCGTGCAAAGAGATATGGGTAATGGCCTTAACACATTCCTTTGGCTTGATTATTGGCTACACGCAAATCATTTGATTGATATTGTTGGTGAACAAGGAATTTGCGAACTGGTGTAAAGCAATATGATGTGGTTGCTGATGTAGTTTCTGGGGGATCTTGGAACCTGAGAAGAAGCGGCAATGCTACCATTGAAGCTATCAAGAATCAGATTATAGAGCATCTTGTACCAAGCAAGAATGATGAACAAGATGCACTACTTTCGTCTCACGGACCAGCTGACTTCCTAGTGTCTTTCTCAAGTACAACAACATGGGCACTGCTATTGTGGACCATTAGTGACTTCCCGGCGTATGGGATGTTATCGGGATGGACCACGCACGGAAGGTTATCTTGTCCATATTGCATGGATCGATCAGATGCCTTTCAACTGAAGCATGGAAGGAAGTCGTGCTGGTTTGATTGTCATCGTCGCTTTCTTCCCTTGCATCATCCGTATCGGAAGAACAAGAAGTTGTTCAAAAAGAACAAGGTTGTGCGTATTCCTCCCCCAGTTTATATGTCAGGGAATGATTTGTTTGAGCAGATTGATTATTATGGTGCTCAGGAAACATGTAAGCGTGGGGGAAATTGGCACACTACAGCGAACATGCCTGACGGATATGGGAGTTCTCACAATTGGCACAAAATGAGTATCTTTTGGGAACTCCCATATTGGAAAGATCACCTACTACGGCACAACCTTGATGTGATGCACATCGAGAAAATTTTTTTCGATAACATCATGAATACGATTTTGAATGTGCAAGGAACGGGAAAGAGTAAAGACAACTTCAAATCAAGGTTGGACTTGGCCGAAATCTGCTCAAGAAGCGAGTTACATATTACAAGAGATGGTAAATTACCGATTCCGATCTTTCGGTTGTCTGGGGATGCGAAACAGACGTTGTTTAACTGGATTGCTTCAGAAGTGAAGTTTCCGGATGGTTATGTGTCCAAATTCTCAAGATGTATTGAACAAGGCAAAAAACTTGCCGGTATGAAGAGCCACGATTGCCATGTTTTCATGCAACGACTATTACCCTTTGCATTGGCTGAGCTCTTACCGACAACCGTCCACGAAGCAATTGCTGGTACATATTAATTAATTACATTAATTATTGAAATAGTTTTGTCATTTTATTAAATTATTTCAGTGGTGTGATTATAATAACTATGAACGTGTAGGCATTGGAGCATTTTTCAGGGATCTATGCACACGAACACTTACAGACGAGGGCATTGTGCAATTACAGAATAATATACCAGTGTTGCTCTGTAATTTGGAGAAAATATTTCCACCATCTTTTTTTGATGTGATGGAACATCTTCCAATCCACCTACCGCATGAAGCAGCTCTTGGAGGGCCTGTGCAATTTCGATGGATGTACCCGTTCGAGCGATTCATGGGACATCTAAAAGGAAAGGCCAAAAATCTTGCAAAAGTGGAAGGATCGATCGTTGCAGGAAGTTTGACTGAAGAAACCTCTCATTTCACGTCATATTATTTTAGCCCAACCGTTCGAACCAAAAAGGCTCGTCTAAGCCGATATGACGATGGAGGTGTTGCACCAACATATAACGTAGAGGTCCCAGATATCTTCACCCAAATAGGGAGACTTGGTGGAAAGGTTAAGGAAGTTTGGTGGGAAGACCACAAATTTACTCGTGCGGCGCACAATTATATATTGCGAAATTGTGAAGGAGTGCAACCGTTTGAGAGGTATATCTCTTAATTAATTATTTAAATTTGTTAACTAACAATTATTTAATATTATTCATTGTGAAGTTCACGAATTTAATTTAATTTTGTTTGTACAGTGAATTCGACAGGCAGATGCGAGAAGCTTGTCCCGGTTTACCAGAAAAAGAGTATGAGAAGTCCAAAGAAGATAATTTTGCTGGATGGTTAAGATATTATGTACGTAGAGTAAGATATTATACATATTTGATATATTCCAACAATATTTAAATAATCTAATTCGTTAATTAAAAATTTATATTTATATATATATAGGTGATGAATGGATGTGCAAACCAGCCCTTGCCACTATGGTTGCATGAGATTATTCACGAACCAATTGCGAAGATCAAAACTGCCCCAATGTACTTCACTCGTGGATACACTTTTCACACGTATGATTATGGCTCCAATAAGTCAACCGCAAATTATGGAATCCACGTGCCAGGTGATCTAAACTTCTACGGCGTCTTGCAAGAAATTATGGAAGTCTCATATCCTGGAATTATTGGGTTGAAATGCATTTTATTCAAATGTCATTGGTACGATCCAACGGTCGGTCGAGGCGTCCGCACAAACACATTAGGGGTAACCGATGTCAATGCAAACAGAAAATTTTCTAACTTCGAACCTTTTATCCTAGCATGTCAAGCAGAACAAGTGTGTTATATTCCTTACCCTCGGAAAAGGCAAATGCGGGAGACGTGGTTATCAGTGATAAAAGTGAATCCGAGAGGTCGTATAGTCGGGGAAGTTGATGATGTGGCTATGCAACATGAAAGATCACCAGAAGTCTTTGTAGCAATCGAATCAACCGAGAATATCTTACATATTGATCCAGAAACCAGAGAAGAAGAAGACATAATAGTTGATGAGACGAAGGAAGATGAAGAATCTGACGAGTTCGAGGAGACTGATGATGAAGAAGACACTGATCATAGTGAACACTCCAATGAATCTGAAAAAGAATCTGATTAATTTTTAAATGTTTTTAAGCAATTTCGATTATAAATAAAGTTTTTTTTTAATCAAATTTTACCAAATTTGCGAGGGATTTGCGATGAAAGAGCTTAAATCATCGCTATTCCCTCGCACATTTGCGAGGGAATTGCGATGGACCCGTCCAATTCCACGCTATTTCCTCGCAACTTTGCGAGGAAATTGCGAGGAAAGCGTCTAATTCCACGCAATTTCCTCGCAATTTGCTAGGGAATTGCTTGGAATTAATTTGAAAATTCAGCAATTTGAAAAGAAAAACGTAGGCGGAGGGAGAAGAAGATCTCGATCGGTCATAAGTCATATCCAATGAACTCAGGTATACACTGAAATCTTCCTTGATCTCGATTAGTCATTTCCTTCTCTTCTTGGCCCTGAGTACGATTTCTTCTGAGTTTCTGAGTTCATTGCTCTCGATTTCATCCAACTGCCTTTTGTTTTTGTTTCCCGAGAAAATGAAATCTGAATTCTTTTGAAACTTCTTAATGGTGTATGTTTGATAGTCTTAAGAAGAGCTAGCTGATCAGAATCATATATATTGTTGCGGCTCGTGAACCCAATGTCAAACGAGAACCAGCAGATGAGGATCACGTTGTTGCAGCTCCTACACCTTATGCATCTTCATCTCACAGACAAGAACTAGAGACTAGAAACTCTGATTATGATCCTACTCCTCGTGAGAAAGTGCTCGAGGTATTGAGTCTTTTCAAACAAGTATACAAATGGTCTATTTAATCACATTTTATAAAACTTTGCGATGGCATTGCGAGGGAAGAAAAAACAATAGACGCAATTCCCTCGCAAATTGCGAGGGACTTGCGAGGAAATGAAAAAACACCATCGCAATTCCGTCGCAAAATGTTTCCCTCGCCATTTCGTCGCAAATTTGCGAGGGAATTGCGGCTTAAGACTTTTATTGGTTTAACCGCGAATTGAATTTTTGTTTAATCTTTTGAAATATTTCGTTTTGCGATGGAATTGCGATGGTAGATCAATTCCCTCGCAAATCCGTCGCAAATTGGTAATCCGAAACCCTAATTTGCGAGGGATTTGCGACGGAATTGCGATGGACCGTGTAAAAACAGAATAAAGTCGCGATCTTCTTCTTCCTTTTCCTTTTCTTCTTCCTTCTTCTCCCGAAACCGCCGATTTGCGATCTTCTTCTCCGACGAGCTCCTCTCCAGCCGCGGATCTCCTCTCTCCTCCTCTCCAGTCGCCGATCTGCTCTCTCCTTCTCCAGCCGACCGATCTCTCCTTCAAACCAAGGTTTGATTTTGATTTTGATTTTGATTTTGATTTTGATTTTGTTTTTGATTTTGATTTTGTTAGATTTTTGTTAGATTAGATATTGTTAGATTTTGTTGATTTTGTTAGATTAGTTTAGTTTAGTTTAGTGAAATTGTTAGATTAGTGAAATTAGTGAAATTATTGAAATTAGTTTAGTTTAAATATTTGTTAGATTATGTTTTGTTAGAATTGTTAGTGAAATTGTTAGATTATGTTTTGTTAAATAATTAGTTTATTTTGTTAGATTAGGTTTTGTTTGATTAGTTTAGTTTATTTGTTAGATTAGTTTGATTTTTTAGTTTAGATTAGTTAAAATAATTAGTGAAATTGTAAGATTATGTTTTGTTAGAATTGTTAGTAAAATTGTTAGATTATGTTTTGTTAAATAATTAGTTTATTTTGTTAGATTATGTTTTGTTAGAATTTGGAAATTTATTAGATTATTTTGTTAGTTTATTAATGCGTTAGATTATGTTTTGTTAGTTTATAAAATTTATAAAATTAGTGAATTTATAAAATTTAGTTTATAAAATTTAGTGAATTTTAGAAATTTTTAGTTTTTAGGTTTTGTAATTTTATAATTCATTTAGTAATTGATTTTTAAAATTTATAAGTTTTAATATGATATCGTTGTAATTATTTTACTAATTTTTTAAATTTTGTTTTTCAGATGTCTGGAGTTAATAACGAGTACTCTCGTTATCTCTCGAGGGGTGGCACGCCTCGGAGGAGTGACTCGTCTCGGAGGAGTGGCACGCCTATTCCAGAAACTCCTCGGACGAGTTTCACTTCTCAGACGGGACGACATGACGACATCCCCGGGAGTCAGTACTATTCACCGCCTCCACCCGCATTCTCAGATCCCCCACCGGTGGCACACTATGATAACGACAATGATGATCTTGTCGTTAAGGCGATCCTTGAGGCTCCCGGTCATGACCTTCTTCCCCGCCTTGATCCAAGACGTCCTGATAATACGTATTGGTAAGGTTTTTTTTTTTTGATTTTATTAATTTAATTTTAAGTTTTTTAAAACAAATAAAGTCATATTATTTGTTTTTTATTATTTTACATTTCAGGTTTGATCAAGACGGATGCGTGGCCGCTTCGGTCCGATCGATCTTTGAAAGAGATTTCAAAGAGCCTCATGCCAATTGGAGGCAAACACCGGACCATGTCATTAAACGGTGGTTTCAAACTTTTGCCGTAAGTTTTTTAATATTTAAAATTAATTATTTTATAATTTATATCACTTATTGTTTGATTTTTTCATGATAAATTTTTTTTCCTGTAGCAAACCTATCATTGGGAGTACAGTATTACGAGCAAGGTCCGAAAGGAGTTTGAGGCGAAGTTGAAGGAACGCATGGCCGACCAGGTGGGACGGTGGAAGAAGAAGTGGAAGAAAGAAGGCGACCGAGCGATGCCTAGGTGGTTTGATCCAACTGACTGGGCAGGCCTTGTGGCGTATTGGCAAGATCCGGCGAACGAGATCAAGAGCGCTAACAGTCGGGCGGCCCGGTACGCTGATCCTGATGGGGACGGGTATTCCAAACATTGGTCTGGACAACTTTCCTACATTGCCCGCGCACGGAAAATCGTAAGTTTTTTATTTATTTTAATTAATGAAATTCTAATTATTAATTAAATTTTATTGTGATATTTATAAAAAAACAAATCAGGCAAAGGAGCGCGGAGGAGATTCGATCCCGGATTTGCTAGCTGTCCTGGAGGAGACAAAAAGGCGACCAGCTGGGAGTTTTGTCGACAAGAAGTCTGAGAGGATCTACAATGACGTCACTTCCAAGATGCTGGAGTTGACTCAGCATTCTGAAGGCGATGAGAGCGCATCTACCCCTTTGACTCCCGCCGTGAAGAACAAGATCTTTACCGAGGTATGAAAATTGATGTTCTATATTTTTTTTTTACAGTAATTTCAACTAATTAAACGTATTCTTAATTTTTAGGTCGCTCCCCGTAAAAAAGGGAGAATTTACGGAGTCGGTTCTCTGCAATCGCAGATCGACTCGTGTACTTCCTCTTCATCAAGAGCAGCAGAAGCAGAGTCCGCCGCCTACCTCCACGGCATCATTGAATCGCAGGCCCAGCTGTTCGTGACTCAGTTTGAGAAGATCTCGAAGTTCGATCAAATGTTCAACTATTTGGCCACAAAGGATCCGGTTCTAGCAGAGATGTTTCGCGATCAGGACCGTAGAGACACATCTACCAGTAGGACCGGAACCGAGACCGGGACCGGAACCGGAACCGGAACAGGAACCGGAACTGGATCCGGACCATCGGTTCAATTTTAGTTTCGGTTATGTATGATACAATTTTAGTTTCTTTTAATGTTTGAACAAATTATTTTTATAAAATTTTAATTTTGAAAAAAAAAATTTAATTATAATTTATGAATTTTTAATTATTAATTATTATTAATAATTAAGATTTTTAATTATTATAAATCGGATTTCGTCGCAATTCCATCGCAAATTGCGACGGCTTTGCGTCGTCATTAAGAACTATACCCACGCAATTCCGTCGCAAATTGCGAGGGAATTGCGACGTCATTAAGAACTATACCCATGCAATTCCGTCGCAAATCCAAAGCAAAGTTTGCGACGCGTTTGCGCGGAAGATTACTACCGCAATTTGCTGCGATAAACGACACGTTCACGCAGTTCCGTCGCAAAATTGCGACAAAATTGCGGGGTTATTTTTGTGACGATATAACAACCACGTTTGTCCCTCGCAAATTTGGGAGGAATTTGCGACGAAAATTGATTTGCGAGATGGGATTTGCGACGGAATGGTGTGTCTCGCAAGTCCATCGCGAATGGCCATTTGCGACGGAATTGCGAGGTATACTTCCATCGCAAAAGGCATGTTTTCTTGTAGTGCTTGGAATAAGGTGATTTGGTTTTTACAAGCAATTCCTAAATTCACCTTCATCACTTGGCTAGCTATCAAAGACAAATTATCAACGAGAACTAGAACGAAACAATGGGGATGTTTCCAACCATGTGTTCTCTGTGGGGAACCTGACGAATCACGTGACCATTTGATCTTCGGATGTCCGTATTCATTCACAGTTTGGCTGGACATTGTCATGAGAGACTCCTCCAAACCGCACCTAATCCGGACCGGCAAGGGACCCTAAAGAGCATCTCGGACCAACAACAATCAAGAAATATTATACTTGCTTCTAAGACTAGCTTTTCAAGCTACGATATACTATCTATGGAGGGAGCGCATTGAGAGGAAGCACAACAACAAATATAGAACACAAAAGTAACTAAGAGCAATGATCGAGAAAATAATCCGTTCACGAATCATCTCCCTAAGGTTTTTTGAAAACAGAAAACTTCAAAACCTTCTTCAAGTATGGCTTCAGTGAAGACTCCCACCTTAGACATGCGTAAGTTAATGTCAACGTGTTAATGCTAATGTTAACGTTTTTAAAATATTTTTGTAAGAGCTAACTCATAAACTTTGTACTTGGATTGTTTATAAATAAATTTCATATTTCATCAAAAAAAAAAATTATACAAAAATTGTATCGGTGTTGACGGAAGCACATAAAATAAAGGGACCGAACTCAAAGTTCAGTGACTCCTCTTCAGTTGATAAAAATGGTGTATGAATTCTGCCTTAAGATTCATCGTATTGCCATTGACAAGTATGGCTCAATGTGAAGATGCAAGTTGAAGTACTACTTGACGCAGAAGAACTAACTCAAGAAGTAATACAACAGGAGGTTGAAGATTTCTAGAAGATCAAGGAAGTGTCGATGATAAAGACAGAGTTCTAGAAGCTAGAAGCGCATGAAGAAAAAGGAAATAAAACAAAAGAGGAATTAGAAAGTTATCTCAAAGAAGAAGAAGATAATTTCCTTTTTAGAGAAAAGGAAATTGATCAAACTTGTGAGATTAAGAATAGGAAATAGGTCTGTGAAAAAGATCGACCTATTTTAGTATATATATGGTGCTCGACCTTTGGAGAAGGTAGCACTTATATTGAGAAGAATCCTTAGCAAGAGAGTTTTACTTGAAGAGAAAAAGTAAGGGAAAACTCTAAAGAGGCTAAAGTTTTGATCTTGGGAATTCTCTTATCAAGGGTGTTTGATTTGAGATCAAGAGAGAGAGAGAATAGAAAAAAGTGTGTGAGGAAAAACCTTCTGTATCACTTGTTTTCTATTAATCACAGTGGATTAAGAAATCGTCTGTGTTACATTCTGATATAGTTCATGTATCCGTTGAGCTCTTGCACTTTCAATTAGTATCAGAGCAGTCACTTGTGAGGATTGCATACAGGTGAGATCCTGTGGAGAAGATGGAGAGCTATCAGGAACTTGTGAACAGCACGAAGGTGATACTGGACGATAGTAACTATGGATTCTGGAAGTCAAGAATCAAATTCGTAATAAGAGGTATTGATATCTTTACATGGAAAACTGTTTTGGAAAAATGGGAAGAACCCAAAGTCAAGGATGAAGACGGCACTGAAAAACTCAAACCAGAAAAAGATTGGACTGATGAGGAGTTAAAGAAATCGATGTACAACTCTAGGGCACTTACAGCCATACACTGCAGTGTTGGAAGAAAACAGTTCGAACTGATTCAAGGATGTGAAACTGCTAAAGAAGCAAGGGATATTTTGCAGACACACTTTGAAGGAACTGCCAAAGTCCAAAGCTCCAGAAAAGACATGCTAGCATCAAAGTTTGAGAATTTGATAATGGAATAATATGAGTCAATCTCAGATTTCAGTTCGAAAATAAGCTCACTTGCCCAAGAAGCTTTAACTCTCGGAAAGAAGTACAAGGATAAAAAACTGGTGAAAAAATTCCTTCGGTGTCTACCTTCTAAGTTCATGGCCTACAAAACTGCTCTAACAGTATCCAACAACATGGATGAACTCAGCTTTGGAGATGTGGTAGGAATGCTTCAAGCTCATGAGATGGAATTAGGAGGAACAAAGAAAGGCAAAGGGTTGGCCTTAACGACCATTGAGAGCAAAACAAAGGAAGAGGATCCAGTAATACTCCTTGTAAGAAGGTTTGATCGGGCACTAAGGAAAGTAGAGCAAGGACAAGGGCAGAAGAAGTTTAGCTCATTCAAAAAGAACACAGATGAAGGAAAAACATCTAAGAAAGCAAACATGCAATGTCATGAATGCAAAGGATATGGGCACTTCATTAGAGAATGTCCGACAATGAGGAGAAGAGAACTCAAATGCACGGGCTGTAAAGGAACAGGGCATTCTCAAGAAGAATGTGTGAGTGATCAGAACAAAAAATCGATGATAGGCATCGAAGAAGAATTGGAGGAAGAAGAAAGTGAAGAAGAAGAGATTCTTAACAACTTCGTGCCTTATGTGGGTATCACCAAGTTTATCGATGAAGAAGAAATCACATACTCAAAATCTGAAGGAGAAGAAGAGGATGCATATTTTGTTAAAAGCTACATGGAAGTTTGAGAAGCACTTGTCAGAATCGGACAAGAGAATCAGGAACTGATCAAAGAAACAACTCGGCTGAACACAATCATTCAAACATTGAGAGACGAGCTTGAGATGGAGAAGAAGATCTGTCAAGAAAGTGTAACTTTGCTGAAAGAAAAACTAGTTTTGGAAACAAAATCAGATGAACTTGAGAAGTAGTTACAAGCTGAAAAATTAATCTCAGCAAAGCTACAGGCCGACCTTGATCAACAAAACACAAAAATCCTATGTTTGCTAGAACCAAACAGTTGGATAAAATTCTGAGTTATGGAAGAACAGAAAAGACGAACAAAGGTTTGGGATATACAGGAGCTGATTCAGGACAAACCAAGTTTGTGTCAGGAGGTCTGATTCAACACAACCAAAACAGCATAGAAGGTCACACAATCAAGAACATGGGTTGCTATTTTTGTGGGAAGAATGGTCATATTAGAATGTTCTGTTACAAGTACTGGGAAAGAGTCAAGAAACTCAAGTCTCAAGGAAGATTTTATTGGAATGGCTACCGAAAACAGATTTGGGTTAAGAAGACAGATCTGTACCAAATAACTCAAACAAGTATGTCAGTAAGTACATCAGAACTTGGATTTCGATGCAATATGGCACTTTTGACAGAAGACAGTGAAGATACAACTCCATGGTACTTTGATAGCGGATGTTCACGTCATATGACAGGAACTCTAAGTAACTTACAAAGCATTAGGAAGATTAAAGGACGTAAAGTGGCCTTTGGAGATGGAGGACATGGAGTTATACAAGGAAAGGGGAGTACAAGTCTTCCAAAATTGATGAATGTATATCTGGTTCAAGGACTAAAAGCCAATCTGATAAGTGTGAGTCAGTTGTGTGATGAAGGACTGAATGTCTTATTCACAAAAGTCGACTGCCAAGCTATGAATGAAGAAGGAGTAACCGTCTTAAAAGGAAGAAGGTCGGTAAACAATTGTTATATGTGGGAGAACAACTCTAATAGCTGCTTTAGTGCCACAGATGATCTGAACTTGTGGCATCAACGTCTTGGTCACATGAACACAAGAAACCTAACTACTCTTGTTAACAAAGAGCTAGTTCGCGGGGTGCCTAAAATCAAAGGAGATGACAGGATGGTGTGTGGACCGTGTAACAAAGGGAAGCAAGTCAAAATCCAACACAAGAAGGTTCAAGATGTTCAAACAAAAGTTGTGTTAGATTTAGTACACATGGACTTGATGGGTCCAATGCAAGTCGAAAGTGTGGCGGGTAAGAAGTATGTTTTTGTACTCGTTATTTCTCAAGGTACACATAGGTGAGATTTATTCGTGAAAAGTCAGACACTATGGAAAGCTTCAGAATCTGGGCACTACAGTTGATAAATGAAAAAGGGAGCATAAAGAAAATTCGCAGTGATCATGGGGGAGAATTTCAAAATGACTCAATGAAAGTTTTTTGTGAAAAACATGGGATATCGCATCAGTTTGCAGCTCCAAGAACACCACATCAAAACGGGGTGGTAGAAAGGAAAAATAGAACGCTTCAGGAGATGGCTCGTGCTATGATACATGGAAATCAAGTTTCCATCAGATTTTGGGCTGAAGCTTTAAACACGGCATGCTACATTGTGAATCGAGTCTATGTGAGAAAAGGAACTACAAAGACTCCATATGAGCTATGGAAAGGATAAACTCCAAATCTCAGCTATTTCCATGTGTTTGGGTGCAAATGTTACATTCTAAACGATAAAGATCATCTTGGAAAATTTGATTCAAGAAGTGATGAAAGGATATTTCTGGGTTATTCAGGAAATAGTACAGCATTCAGAATCTACAATACACGAACATCATCGGTGGTTGAATCTTTTAATGTGGTATTTGATGACTATACACAGCCAAAATAGAGTGAAGAAAGCTCAGAAAGTGAAATAGAGAAACTAGAATCAAGTGAATCAAGAGATAACAATGACTCTGACATAGACGAGAAAGTAACTCAGGAAGTACATCGGAACCATTCTGCTGAAGATATCATTGGGGATGTTAATGATAGAATGAAGACAAGAGGAACCAAGCTAGACTACAAAAAGATGATTAACAACTTTGCAGTTTGGGAAACTATGCATTTTGAATGTTTTGTTTCAACAAATGAACCACGAACTCATATCGAAGCTCTTGATGATGATTTTTGGATCATGGCCATGGAAGAAGAACTAGAACAGTTTGTGAGAAGAGATGTCTGAGACTTAGGGCCACGAAAGAAGGGCAGAATGATATAGGAACCAAATGGATCTTCAAAAACAAGATCGATGAAAATGGAGTTGTTGTTCGGAACAAGGCAAGACTAGTAGCTCAAGGCTATTCACAGATTGAAGGGATCGATTTTGAAGAAACATTTGCTCCAGTAGCAAGACTTGAGTCGATCAGATTATTCTTGGGGATGGCTTGCATTTTGAACTTCAAAGTATATCAAATGGATGTAAAAAGTGCGTTTCTTAACGGGATTCTACAAGAAGAAGTCTATGTAGCCCAACCAAAAGGGTTTGAAGATTCGGAACATCCTGAGTATGTTTATCGATTAAAGAAGGGTCTTTATGGTTTAAAGCAAGCTCCAAGAGCATGGTATGAAAGATTGACAAACTTCTTGGTTGAAAAAGGCAATGTTAGAGGAAGTGTTGATAAGACTCTCTTCATCTTGGGACAAGATGAAGATATCATGATTATACAGATCTATGTGGATGAAATAATATTTGGAAGCACTTCTCAAGGACTAGTTGACAAGTTTGTGGAGAGTATGACTCAAGAATTTGAGATGGGTATGGTTGGTGAACTGAAGTACTTCTTGGGACTGCAAAATATCACAATCAGAAGAAGGTATCTTTATTTCTCAAAGTACCTATGCAAAGAATCTGCTGAAGAAATTCAAGATGGATAAGTGCAAGGAATCAAAAACTCCTATGAGTACGTCAATCAAGTTAACTAAAGACGAGGAAGGAAAATACGAAGATAATAAGACATATAGAGGGATGATTGGGAGTCTCCTGTATCTCACAACAAGCAGACCGAATTTGTGTTTGAGTGTAGGAATGTGTGCAAGATATCAAGCAAAACCCAAACAGTCACATCTTGAAGCAGTCAAAAGAATAATCAAATATGTCAAGGGAACTGTGAATCTGGGGATATGGTTTTCAAAAGGATCAAATAAGAGATTGGTGGGGTATTGTGATGCAGACTGGGCTGGAAATGTTAATGACATAAAGAGTACAAGTGGTGGATGTTTCTTTCTTGGGAACAATTTAATCTCATGGTTGAGCAAGAAACAGATTTTTGTGTCACTATCTACAGCAGAAGGAGAGTATATTGCAATAGGAAGTTGTTGTACTCAACTCCTTTGGATGAAGCAAATGTCAGCTGACTACGGGATGAACCCAGGCTCTATGATGGTTTACTGTGATAACAAGAGTGCAATCGACATATCTAAAAATCTAGTACAACATTCTCGGACAAAGCACATTGATATACGTCATCATTTTATTCGAGAGCTTGTGGAAGGAAAACAGATTGTGGTGGAGCACATGGTTACTGAACTACAACTAGCTGATCTATTCACTAAACCATTGGACTTCAATCGATTTGTCACTTTGAGGAATTCACTCGGCGTGTGTGAAGTAGCACCTTGATACAGAAGCAGACTGACACATACACTGACTCAGAACAAAGTTTTATCTGCGTGTATGTGTCAAAATGGTAAACCGGTTAAGCAGTCTAATTTGGTCTTTTAATCATCGGTTTACAAGACGGATTTTTAGCTTAAGTCAAATTTGGGTTTCCGGTTTGTTTAAACCAAAACGACGTTTCAATTTTATCGTGTACAAGAAAGGGGGAAATTTCAAAGACTCAAACTTTTGAAGAAAGAGAGCAAAATCAAAAACCAAGAACTCAGAGGAACTCCAGTTTCATAACAATGGTGAACAAAACCAGAAGTGGACGAGTTGGAAGCAGAAATCGAAAGGGTAAAACTGTTGGAGATCCTAATCGCCCAGTCCTCATAGATGAACCAAGTGAAGATGGAAGTGAGTTGCAGACTGTACCATACATTGGTACCTCGACAGAAGTGGTCGGAGAGGAAGGAGATGTGGGTGAATCGGCTCGATGCGACTCGGAAGAAGGAATTTCGAACAAAATCGAGAAAAATTCGAGTGAGTGTGAAGTTGAAATCAAAAACCCATAAGATGAGGTCGAAGAAGTTGGTGAACCTGATGAAAATCAAAATGTGTCAAAAGAATCTGAGGACAAAGGCAAGAATCAAGTATCTGATGAAGAAATTGAGTCTTTTGACATCTCTGTCCAGGATCAACTCAAACGCAAGAAGCGTCACAACAAACAAGTTAAGCCTCTCCAAAAGAAACCCAGAACATAATCAGCTTCAATTCAAAAAGGTGTGTCAACATCCAAAATTTGTTCTCGGATCTTCAATTCAGCTGAAGCCAAAGACATGTACTCTTTCTCTGTTATCCGCAACATCATTGAGGAACGGTTGGTTGATCTAGAGCAAGATGATATGTGGGGATATCTCAATATGATTAAAGAGGCAAATCTAGAATCTACTGTCACTAAGTTAGCTAGCTATTGCCCTGAAGTTGTGAGGGGATTTTATGCAAATCTCCCTAGTACAAAAGGTGAAGATAGTGACAATGGAGTCAAGGTGTTTGTTAGACAATCCTGGTATGAGTTTTCGCCTGCAGCTATAAACAAATTCTTGGGTATTCAGCCATTAAACAAGAAAGAAATGCTCATTGATACACAAGCTGACACAGTTAGTCTAGATTTCATTGCATCTCATATGTGCAAAGGCTGCCGCTGGAACAAGATCAGTCCGACGATTCTACCTCCTCAGTTTGTTGTCTTACTCTTGATTGCAGTATACAATTGGATTCCTTCAACACACAAGAATCATATATCTGAAGATCGAGCTAGACTGATTTTCAAACTCACAACAGGGGTGAGGTTTGACATTAGAAGAATGATTTACAACCAAGTAATGGGTCTCAGTGTACTTCAGAAGAAGGATTCTTGCTGGCTTGTATTCCCCAGAATCATCTATGGGTTACTTCTGAAGCAAAATGAACAATGGATCATGTCTAACGAGAAGCTGATTCCTCCGGTTATGTACAGAAAAGATGCTCGTGTTGGGGAAGCCTTCATCAAACAAGAAGAAGCCAAGACTAAAAGGTCCAAGAAGCCACTAATTCAGAGCACTCATGCAAAAGACAAGGCAGATTTATCTACATCAAGATCGGACAACTTCATTCAACTAGGTCGAATTTGATTGCCTACAGATGACATAGGGACAGCAGCCGTCTTGGAGACCTTGGAGGACACAGCTGCAGCTCTTCAGACCATTACAGATGTGGTTCAGCGTCTAATTCAATCCATGAAGGCTGTTAAGGAAGATTCAAGCTCTGATGAAGAGACTGAATAATAATGTTTTTAAAGTTGAGTTCTCAAGCAGGGGGAGATAGGCACAGTTGCTGGGGGAGATAGGCACAGTTGCTGGGGGAGTTTGTTTTTTTGGAAGCTTCGAATTCTAAAACTTTGGGGAGTTTAGCTGTTTTCTTTTCGGCATTTTGTTTCGAGACTCATGGATGATGTTTGCTATTTCGGATTGAATGTTCTTTTGGATAGTTTTCCGAACATTCGAATCTTTGCAATCTTAAATCTGACAGGTATGCTTGAGAAGCTCAAATTTAAAAAAGGGGAGATTGAAGATGCAAGCTGAAGCACTACTTGACGCAGAAGAACTAACTCAAGAAGTAATACAACAGGAGGTTGAAGATTTTTAGAAGATCAAGGAAGTGTCGATGATAAAGACAGAGTTCTAGAAGCTAGAAGCGCATGAAGAAAAAGGAAATAAAACAAAAGAGGAATTAGAAAGTTATCTCAAAGAAGAAGAAGATAATTTTCTTTTTAGAGAAAATGAAATTGATCAAACTTGTGAGATTAAGAATAGGAAATAGGTCTGTGAAATAGATCGACCTATTTTAGTATATATAGGGTGCTCGACCTTTGGAGAAGGTAGCACTTATATTGAGAAGAATCCTTAGCAAGAGAGTTTTACTTGAAGAGAAAAAGTAAGGGAAAACTCTAAAGAGGCTAAAGTTTTGATCTTGGGAATTCTCTTATCAGATGTTTGATTTGAGATTACAAGAGAGAGAGAGAGAATAGAAAAAAGTGTGTGAGGAAAAACTTTTTGTATCACTTGTTTTTTATTAATCAAAGTGGATTAAGAAATCGTGTGTGTTACATTCTGATATAGTTCATGTATCAGTTGAGCTCTTGCACTTTCACAATGTTCTTGCTCAAAATGGTTTAGAAGCTGCGAGCCATGAGATTATCATCTAAAATAATTGAAATGTTCTTTCGATAAACTAGATCGAGATGCGAATAAGCTGAAATCTACCATTTGGCTGAACTAAACTGGGTATGCATATTAGGGTTTCTGTCTCCTTTCATTGTCTCCTTTACAAATCAATTTTCATAGACGACACTGAAAATATGGGAGCCACATACAAAATAAAAACGAGCCCTACAGTATAATTATATATTTAAGTTTCTAATTTTATTATGCAATCATTATAGTAACTTCAGTTATTTTAATTGATATTGTGCATCTTTTTTGAATTTTTGAGGTTCACAAAAATATTTAACTGTTTTTATTTAAATTTGATAGAGTCTACTTATATTTGTTCTCATTTATACTCTTATTAACCATACTTTATTTCACACAAAAAAAAAAAAAATTGGAACCATGAAATGGCCCCACCAAAAACGGGCCACAATCCAATATTTTAAGTAGTATCAAGATAAACTCCATCAACAATTATTAATATTAATAAAAAAGTTGTTGACCAAAAAAAAAAAATATTAATAAAAATATTATTTAATCTAAATTAGCTACTAACCTTTTTAAAAAATAACTATAGAATTATTTTAATATAAATATTAATCCAATACATACATAACTACACTAGATAAAGTAAAGTATATCAGTGTTATACAATAAAAAAAACCACCTAAAAATATCAAATATTTTATTATCTGCTAAATGTTTGTTTTTTAATATTTAATAACTCAGCAAAATATTATGCTATTTTATTTCCTTTTAAAAAAAAACCTATCAATGTTTAACTAATTTGGGAACAGTATAAGATATGAATATTTTCTTTTCAAACATAAAAATCATATATGTTTTTATCCAAGATGAAGATGTTCATGAGTTTAATTCTATTTTTATAATTTTTTAACCAGTCCGTGCTTATCCAAATTGCGTAGAATAAATTAAGATCAAGTCGAAACTATTATTAAGATCAACTTAAATGAAGAATCTAATAATAACCAACCTAAATCATCATCATCTAACCATAAATCATCCAAATCTAGCATTACCCATGATCCAACAAAAAACTACTCACTAAACATGGTGAAAAATAAAACAAAAGTGTATAAACATAAAGATAAAAAATACAGATGAAGAATCCTTCATTAAATTGGCATAAAGAGATAAAGAGAAATCCAATATATCAAAATGAGATTATGGATCTAAATCCAATTTTAGAGAAGAAAACTTAGGTTTAGAAATGTCTAAAAATGGGTTCGAACCAGGTAAAGCCAGAACAAACTAGGTACTGACCCGATCAATTTGGTTTGATGAAGGTCTGTAGTGGGCAACAGTTACCCGTTTCATTTGGCCGTTATAACCTCTGGTCTTCAAGATAAGTTTTTGGATTAGCTTGTTTTATTCATTAAATTGATGTCTCCACTAAATTGGCCATGACTTTTGCATTGTAGCTTCAATTAGATAGGAAATCACCACCATTGGAAAGCTAATTCGATTTTCCATAACTTACATGAAGAGCTCTGAAGCTAAATCACGATGAAAATTGACGCTCATAAAATTATCCGAGTCAATGTTTGAGTCACTTCGGACTAGTTCTGGATCATCATTTTTATTCTTTGCATCCAAATGTGTGTGCTCAATTAATTTAATCTGAAATGATTCAAAAGACACAAAGACACACAATGACGCTAAAGAATTTATAAAATGCAAAAATATTTAGTTGGACACTATATACAACAAAACAGATATCAATGAAACACAATATATTAACAACCATGATGAAGCGGTAAAATGCAAAGTTATCAACTCCCCCGGACTTACCATTTGCTTTTTCTCAATAAAACAATCAAAAGAAATGCCAAGAGAAGAGTTTGAAGGTGGGAACTCATATTCAAAAGAAAGCCACATTAGACATTTGAATCCAATGTCCTTAGATAAAAGGTTGTACAAGAATTTTTGTAAGCATGCATTTTCAAGAAGAGACCTCACTCACGCAAAAAATGTGGGTGGAAAATAACAAGGTTTGGGTGAACATGGGAATGGCCATTTGAGTTAACAAAGGATGGTAAAAGGGAAAAGACAACCCAAATATTCATGTAATACCATGGTTAAGTATTTAGAGCCCTAAGTGAAAAGATTAGATTCAATTAAAGCCTATGTTGATAGATTTTGAATCAATTCAAAGCATGCATCAACGAAAAAATAAACTTTCAAGCGAAGAGATGGAAGTATGGATTTTCCAAATTTCCAAGGCGGTTCATGCATCATAATTTGATTAACAAGGGCATTGCATTCAAAAGCAACATGCTTCTCTACCACGAAATTAAATTATTACTCCTAAATGCAAATAAAAATGCAATGCAACGACATAAAAGAAACTCAAACGAAGACTAAAAAACAAGAAAATTAAAGAGAACATAACATACTGACCTTTTAATCATTAGTGCCAAAAGTTTGGGAAAGAATTATACTATGAGACATATATTTACCCATGTTGACTCTAAGAACACATTTTCAAGAAAATCTAATATTGAAGTAGTATGATGCATCAAAGTGTTCATGATTAGTGGATGTTCAAAAAAAAAAGAAAAAAGAAGGTCAAGAGGGAAAATGAAATCTACTTCAGGTTTCATTCCACATTCCACCATTCTCAACAATTTGGCCACCATAATGAGATGATAGAAGTCTATCAATTTCCTCTAAAGCGGCCTCTATCTCTTCTTTTTGCCTTTTCTACTCACTCACAAGGATGTAAGCACAAAGGTCCATAGGTTTCATGTACCTAAAAGATCAGTAATCAATGACTATGACTCCTCTTCAGCTGGGACAAACGTGTCTAAATGTTGTCTTGAGATTCATCGTAACACCATTGACAAGTATAGCTCAATGTTCTTGCTTAAACTGGTTCAGAAGCTGCAAGCCATAAGATTAGTATCTGAAATACTCAATACGTTCTCTCGATTAACTAGAGATGTGAATGAGCTGAAATCCACCATTGGGCTGAACTAAGTCCTCCTACGAAATAAAATTAAGCCCTAGGATATGACTATATATTCAGTTTTTAATTTTTTATGCAATCTTATATTAATTTCAGTTATTTTAATTGATAGAGTGCATTGTTTTTTAATTATTGAAGTTCACACAAATATTTTAACCATCTTATTTAAATTCCATAGAGTCTACTTAAATTTGTTCTCATTGCTACTCTTGTTAACCATATTTTATTTCACAAAAAAAAATAGAACCATGAAATGGGCCCCACAAAAACTAAGGGCACAAACCAATGTTTGAAGTAGTTGTGCTCAATAAATTTATTTTAAACTAAATTAGATAGTAAATTTTGTAAAAATATAACAACAGAATTATTATAATATGAATATTAATCTAATATATACATAAGTACACTATATGAAGTAACCTAATCGGTGCAACATGATAAAACAATCAACTAAAATAATTAACTATTTTATTACCTTATAGATTTTATGTGTTCCATTATTTAATAACTTAGAAAAATATTATTTTATCTTGTTTCCCTTTTATAGACAACAAGATATAGACAACCTCATGCCAAATACCTTCGGGAAAACTCCATCCCTCAGATATAGGCATCCTCATGTCAAATATCTTCGGAAAAACTCCATCACTCAGATATAGACAACCTCATGCCAAATACCTTCGGGAAAACTCCATCCCTCAGATATAGACAACCTCATGCCAAATACCTTCGGGAAACTCCATCCCTCAGATATAGGCATCCTCATGTCAAATACCTTCGGGAAAAACTCCATCCCTCAGATATAGACAACCTCATGCCAAATACCTTCGGGAAAACTCTATCCCTCAGATATAGGCATCCTCATGTCAAATATCTTCGGAAAAACTCCATCACTCAGATATAGACAACCTCATGCCAAATACCTTCGGGAAAACTCCATCCCTCAGATATAGACAACCTCATGCCAAATACCTTCGGGAAACTCCATCCCTCAGATATAGGCATCCTCATGTCAAATACCTTCGGGAAAAACTCCATCCCTCAGATATAGACAACCTCATGCCAAATACCTTCGGGAAAACTCCATCCCTCAGATATAGGCATCCTCATGTCAAATACCTTCGGGAAAAACTCTATCCCTCAGATATAGACAACCTCATGCCAAATACCTTCGGGAAAACTCCATCCCTCAGATATAGGCATCCTCATGTCAAATACCTTCGGGAAACACTCCATCCCTCAGATATAGACAACCTCATGCCAAATACCTTCGGGAAAACTCCATCCCTCAGATATAGGCATCCTCATGTCAAATACCTTCGGGAAAAACTCCATCCCTCAGATATAGACAACCTCATGCCAAATACCTTCGGGAAAACTCCATCCCTCAGATATAGGCATCCTCATGTCAAATACCTTCGGGAAAAACTCCATCCCTCAGATATAGACAACCTCATGCCAAATACCTTCGGGAAAACTCCATCCCTCAGATATAGGCATCCTCATGTCAAATACCTTCGGGAAAAACTCCATCCCTCAGATATAGACAACCTCATGCCAAATACCTTCGGGAAAACTCCATCCCTCAGATATAGGCATCCTCATGTCAAATACCTTCGGGAAAAACTCTATCCCTCAGATATAGACAACCTCATGCCAAATACCTTTGGGAAAACTCCATCCCTCAGATATAGGCGTCCTCATGTCACCCCGCTCTCGGGAACTCTATCCCTCGAGCTTTGTGGAAAAATACACCACCCACCCTCGGGAACTCTCTATCCCGTGAGCTTGTGGCCAAACTCACCACCCACCCTCGGGAACTCTATCCCTCGGGCTTGTGGCCACCCACAAGTACGGTTTGTTCAGGACCACCGTCCCTAGAGCAATCAAGTCCACACGTCTATAAGCATATCCGATCGAAACTACCTCACGTGGTTACCGTACAACATCACCATGTCATACTCCCACACATATTCTCACCCCGGGATAACATCTCAACCATGACCCACAAGTCATCACCTTAATAAGAACTACTCATCTTATTAAACTTCCAAAATGTATTAACGTTACAACCAAAAACGAAATACATAATGAAACGAGTACGAAACAATACTCCAACACGAAACTGGAACCATCGATGAAAGCTCAAACCTCGGCTTGCTTCTCAAACCATTCCTAAACTTAGCTTTCATCCTCGAATCTGGCTCCCAAGTCTCCTCTCGAGAACCCTCACTGGTCTCGCCTCAATGGTGGTACCACCGCCACCTCCATCCGCTGCAGCTTGGGACACTTCGCCTTGATGTGTCCTACCTCCCTACAGCGGTAACACACCCGAGTATCCCTACTCGTGGTATCCTCATGTGTGACTCTCTGAGGACAACCAGCAACCATGTGGTCCTTGCTCCCACACTTGAAGCACCCTCGACCACCTTGGCTGCCCCTCTGAGTATCCTCACTCGTGTCTCTCTGAGGATAACCAGCAACCTTGTGGTACTTGCTTCCGCACCGGAAACATCTTTGACCACCTTGGTTGACCCTCTGAGCGCCCTCAAACTTGCGCTTCTGTCCTCGAGACAACTCCAAGAACCGTCCCTCCAACTAGTCTAAAGTCCTCGGAGGAACGTACTTGGATTTAAACTCCAACACAAAGTCCTTCCAGGTCATCTCTGCCTGGACCCGCCTGGCTGCAACACCCTCCCACCAAAGGTGTGCATCACCATCCAAATAGGTGACCGCGAGATCCACCCGGTATCCCTCAGGACACCTAATCGAATGGAAGTTCCGCTCCAACTGCGTCCTCCACTTAAATGCCACCTCAGGTTTGACACCACTGGAAAAGAATCTCGTGCCCATCCTCTGCAACTGCTCCATCATCTCCAGGTAAGATGGGAGTTCCTCTGTACTCGCAACCGCCACTCTCGGTTGCTCTGCCACCACTAACGGCTCTACCGGAGCTTGCACTGGTACCCTCTCTGGTAACCGCTCCAACAGCCTGGTTAGTAGCTCTATGATGCGATCATCCCGAGCCTGAGCTGAACCCGCTGCCACACCGATAACACTCATTGAACTTCCAGCCACATCGGCACCCACGCCGGCCACACCGGCGTCTAAACCAACCACACCGGCATCCAAACCAGCCGCACCGGTATAAGAACCAACCACACCGGCATCCAAACCGGCCGCACTGGTATCCAAACCATCCATACCGGTATCCAAACCAGCCACACCGGTATCCCAACCAACTACACCAGCATCCAAACCGGCCACACTCTCAACCTCCTCTGAACCCGCAGGCGAAACCACGACCTGCTCAACCGCAGCACCTCGTGCCACACTCTTCTCCGCTAACGGAGCTCCACGACCATGACCGCGTCCACGACCTCTGCCTCTAACCATCTGCACTTCCCCACAGAAGTTTAGAAACACAAACACCAAACAGCAGAGAACAGAGAAACTTACCGTGGAATCTCTTTAAAGGCTCGAAGAGGATGATCTAAAACCCCACACCACACTTAATTGACTAACACACAATCAATTATGACTCAACAATTTACGGTTCACACAACCACATGCAACCCGCACCCATCCTAGAACCGTAAACGCTCTGATACCAACTTGAGACGCCCCGAACCCGGGTGTCTATTTTTTTTTTTTTTTTTTTGCGTATATTAATATTATTTCCGCAAATAATATTAACCCCTTTTTACCCACAATTCAAACACCGTGTTTGAATTAACACAGTAATATTATCCCCCATAAGATAATACTACCCAACATACACGCACACACAAAACCACAATCCCAACCTAAGAATTGCTACACACACAGCGGAAGACTTAAACCATGCTACTAACAACCGTAGTACAATACAAATACACGACCCGAACCTTAGATCATCCTCCTCTCCTCACCATGATTCCACGATTACACTTCAAAACTCACCTGCAGCACACACAAAGGTATTATCACAAATACTTAGTGAGGCGATCCTCCCATCTACGAGCTATACACACAAGCACATGGAAATAACAATCAACCACAATGTACACGAATGTCTAATCCAATGAACACCACGTCATTGAAACACATACCACAGCAATCAATGATGGATCATCACAAATCCATCATACACATCATACAACCATCACAACTTACCAAACCAACCACCATTGCTTAGATAAGCTCATGGTCACGCACTCACCTTGACAACACAACAAGGAACGGCCAAGGTAACTCCACACACAACCTTATAAGGACCTTACACACCAGCTCACACAAGCTCAGTTCATCCAAATTTCGTGAGGATCCGACCACAGACGCGGCGGAGATCTAACCCCGAGTCTCCGCTGGTCCTGCCTTCGACGGAAACAGAACACCTCTACGAAATCGTGAATAACTTTCAGACTATAAACCCAAATCCATTTCCGCAAAGGGCTACAACTAGATTAAAGGGTTAACTAAAACTCCACCAAATATTGTTACCTTTGGACACGATTTGATCGGTCGAAACCTTTTTCTCCCAGACTCTGTCTGCTGAGTCCGAGTCCACACCCAAGGACTTGTCCTTCTTCTCCTCTCAAGGTTTGAGCTCTCTCTCTTCTCCCTCTATCTCTCACAGGCACGAAAATGGCTTCCAAGAGAGATAAAGTCGAGTTTTTAAAGGAGTAGATATGGTTGACCACGAAACCCCACCACTCACAAAACTCACCAACCCCACTAGCCAGAAAATCGATCATGAAAATCGACCATGGCCCGATTTTTGCTCCAGAAATCGACCATGAAAATCAACCATGGCCCGATTTTTGCATCTTTCAGAGATTTTCACCCAAAACGCCGAACGATCACCCAGATCGGTTCCAAACCGACTTATGGCCACAAAATCGGTTCAAAACCGATTTCAAGACCGATTTTCCAAAGAATCGGTTTCAGACCGCTCTTTCTTTCCTTAGATCAGTGGGTCCCCTCCCACATGATCCCGAGCGTACAGAACATCCACTTTTCCGGATCACGGGCGTTACAAAGTTTTTGGTTCTGGTTTCTTTGAGGAAAATTTATCTGGACTAACAAAGAGATTTACAATAAAGAGAGAATATATACAAGAAGAATGTGTCTAAAGTAGCTATTCAAGGAGAATGATGAGCAAGGTTATATTAGAAATCTCATTAACAAATCAATAACAAATAAACGAGATTTTATGGGTTGTGTATATCAGCGTTCACAAAGTAATATTCTCAAAATGAAACAGATGAAGAAATATTAAATTACCACATTGTAAATATATGTTACAACATATCAGGAAACATTGTTCCTTCTTAACAAGCTAGTATTGTAACTACCACCGCGATAACATCCAATTATATTAATATTACCAAAATAAAAATAAAAATGCCGCTATAAATGTTGTATAGTTAATTAAACATAATATTATTTTGTTAATGATGACCAATGACGTTACATATAACTAATATTTCCACCGCCATAGCATCGAATCCAATATAATAACCAAAATAGAAATGCCCCAAAACGTTTTAATAGTTGTTAACTCCTATTTTTACAACTTTTTAATGGTTTTTTTAATAACAAATCCTACGTCTTTTCATAGAGAACGGGATGTTTTAGTATGCTTTCAGTGTTTTACAAAAAATGGGCCTAAATGACGTAATCAAGAGAGAAGGGCTTAAAGTGGGCTTGAAAGCTTCTAGAAAAGGAATATTCCGATGATGCCAACCGATCGGTTGTACGTGTGCACCGATCGGTTGGGAAGACTGCTAGAACCAATTGGTTGTGATGTGCACCGATCGGTTACCGACATATTTTAGAATATTCTAGGGTGTTCTTAGCACTATTAATAGAGGGCTCGACCCCTCCTCATAATCATCCTGCTCTAAACGCAAAAACACTCAATAGATCACTATAAATATTTAGTGTTTTATTTTACCTTTTTGTAGTTTTTTTTTTTGCAATACAATTATGTTTTACTTTATTTTTTGCAATTCTCTGTTAGGTTATTAGGGTACTAATACCCTAGATGATGTCTTTAGATAGATATGATAAGATGTAATATCTGAGACGGTGGTCTAAGTATTGTCTTTAGATAGATCTGTGCAACGACAGTTGGTAGAGATATCAAAATCTAGTCTAGGTGAGCAAGGTACCTCTGCACAACAGAATTTAGTGGAAACTTTGTGAACATATCGATCTTTTCCTTAATGCTAGCTTTAGATCATTATAGTGAACGGCAGTTTGTGTCAGGGTTTACTAGCTTAGTACGTTATCGCTAGGGGAATAGGGTAACTGACCTTTATGATTGCGTTCGAGAAGAGATTTAATGCCTTCCTCACTTAAAGAGAATGGGGATGACAGACTTCACACCTACTAGAATTTCCCTGATTCTTGCTGACCGCTCTGTGCGATTTCCCGAAGGATTTCTTGAGGACGTTCCGATTACGATTGGGAACTGCTTGGTCCCAACTGATTTCATTGTCCTCGAGTATGATGCTGAACCAAGGGATCCACTTATTTTGGGCAGACCTTTCCTAGCCACAGCTGGCGCCCTGATCGACTTCAAGAATGGAAAAATATCCCTCAACATTGGTGATCTGATTATGACCTTCAACATGGAAAAGATGATAAAGAAACCAACTATGGATGGTCAGACATTCTTCATCGACACCTTCAGTGAATTATCAGATGAGTACTTCATGAGATTACACCCTGAGATTCCTTTGGAGAGAGCGTTGGTTTGCTCAGCTGAGACGGACATAGTTCCTACTGAGGTTGATGTTAGTTATGCCACGATCCTTGACAAAAGTACTGAGGCATCGATCGATACCACGGAGAGCATCGATCGATACCATCCCTTTCTTCCCGCGGAGTGATATCCCTGTAAATTATCGTTATTTTGTACAATATTTTCATACTTTTATATGTATATATTAGTGATTTTATAGCATTTGTATGATATTTAAGAGTTTATTATATAATTGAGCATTTTGCATGTTTTAATTGTGTTTTGTATAATATAAGATGTTTGTAGCGTATTCTATTGAGTTTTTGTGTTTATTTCAGGGTTGCGAAGCTTTGATGGGAAGCGGAGTCGTCAATGGACGAATGCTAAGAAGGAAGTCAGAAAAGCGGGCCAGTACCGAATTCTACGACCGATTTTTAGGGCAAAAATTGGTCCATGACCGATTATCATGACCGTTCGGCAAAATGGCTGAAGAACACACCTGGGATCAAAAATCGACCCAAGGTCAAATTTCAAGTCCGAATTCCTCCAAAAATTGGTCCATGACTGATTTTCACGACCGCATTTTGACTTTTCTCTGTTTTCTCCACTTGCGAACTCTCACCTTTAAAAGCCTCAAATCAGGCAACCACTAAAAAAGACGACTTTTCTCTGCAACATGAAGTCTTCTCTTTCATTTTCTCTCTAGTTTTCATGTTTTTATGCTTTTAAAACTTAGATCTACTCATATGTATTGAAGATTTGTCAAATATTTTTATATAATCTCAATTATGTCTTCATTATCTATCATTTGTACGGTTTATTTTTGTTATTTGAACATGTGTGAGTAGTCTTTTAAGAATTCTTGGGTATGGTAGATTAGGGTGGTTCTTAGCTTGTTCTTGATGTTTAGGAGCTAGACTCTTTGTATTCTTTACTCATTGAGTGTTCTTAATGCTAGATTGGCCTTGATCAAGTCAGTCTAGAGCCTTAGGGATTTTATCCATCGGGAGATGCTTGATATTATTTCGGAATGAATTCAATGAGTGCTTTTCATACCTTAGCCAACGGGAGTTGATGTTTAAGATGAATTGTGGCTAGTTAGACTCGAGTTTAATGCTTCATTGTCTTTGAATTGCGAACGGGAGTTCTTGTTGGTTGTTAGACATTGAAAGGGATCGTTACCACGGGAGTGGATCAATCTTTATTAGTGTTCTTAGGCTAAAGGAATGCGTTTTGTTGAATGTTTGAACATCTTGAACAAGTTAGGAGTCATCCGAAGTCGATAACCTTACCCAATGATTCGTTTGTGTATTATTGTTTTAAATCAAAAACCATTATTTGTACTTGTTTGATTATTCGATCTTTAAGTCTTTACCACTAAAATTATGTTATTTGCTTATTGTCATATTTTTAGTCTCGCCCTGTTTTAGCTTATTTTTATCCTTGCATTTAAATTTCTGTCTTTACTTATTATTAGGTAGTTAAACAATTCACCACACACAAAAACCCCTATCCGCTTAGATTAAACGAAATTTTGTATTCTTGGCGTGTTGTTCTTGTTTCCCTGTGGATTCGATACCCTACGTGCTATAACAATACGCCTTATGATTGAGGTAGTTTCGCACATCGGGTTTTAATTGGTGTGCTAGAGCCTAAAAAACTCTGACGATCACGGAGCTGGTAGTCTCTCGTGATAGATCTGATTCGTTCGACAATTGGAGTGAGGAGAGAGCTCCTAAACTCGATCTTAAACCACTCCCAGCTAGTTTGAGGTATGTTTTCCTTGACCCTAACTCTACATACCCAGTGATTGTAAATTCTTCTTTGAACAACGCAGAGGTCGCCTTACTGCTGAGCCAGCTGCGCAAGTATCGCAAAGCTCTCGGCTATTCTCTTGATGACATTTCAGGTATATCACTAGATCTGTGCATGCATCAGATTCATCTGGAGGACGAATCGAAAGCTTCGATCGAGCATCAGAGGAGGCTTAACCCGAATCTGAAAGAAGTGGTAAAGAAAGAGATCTTGAAACTTCTGGAAGCAGGAGTCATCTATGCCATCTCTGACAGCAGCTGGGTCAGTCCACGTCATGTTGTTCCTAAGAAAGGAGGATTCACAGTGGTAAAGAATGAGAAAGATGAGCTGATTCCAACGAGAACAATCACCGGACATCGCATGTGTATCAATTACAGGAAGCTGAATGCGGCGACAAGGAAATATCATTTCCCATTGCCATTCATTGATCAAATGCTGGAGAGGTTGGCAAGTCACCCATACTACTGCTTCCTGGATGGATAATCAGGCTTTTTCCAGATCCCTATACATCTAGATGATCAAGAGAAGACGACACGTCCCTACGGCACGTTCGCATACAGGAGGATGCCGTTTGGGTTGTGTAATGCTCCAGCCACATTTCAGAGATGTATGATGTCTGTTTTCCCGGATATGATCGAGTAGTTCATGGAGGTCTTTATGGATGATTTTTCTGTTTATGGATCTTCATTTGAGAGATGCCTGGACAACTTATGCAAGGTACTTCAGCGCTGCGAAGAGAAGCATCTGGTTTTGAACTGGGAGAAGTGCCACTTTATGGTCCAAGACGGCATCGTTCTAGGACGCAAGGTTTCTAAGGCTGGGATTGAAGTTGATAAGGCTAAGATTCAGGTCATGACAAGCCTCCTGCCACCTACATCTGCGAAAGACATTCGGAGTTTCCTTGGTCACGCCGGGTTCTATCGCAGATTCATTCAGGATTTCTCCAAGTTAGCTCGTCCACTTACTGCTCTTCTGTGCAAGGATGTCACCTTTGATTTTACACCAGAGTGTCTCGTCGCGTTAGAAATGATCAAGAAGGTGTTGGTTACCGCTCCTATTGTTCAACCACCAGATTGGAACCTCCCTTTTGAGATCATGTGTGATGCGAGCGATTTCGCGATTGGATCAGTTTTGGGACAGATGAAAGATAAGAAGCTTCATGTCATATACCACACGAGCAGAAGACTGGATGACGCTCAAAAGAACTATAGTACCACAGAGAAAGAGTTAATTGCTATTGTGTTCTCTTTTGAGAAATTTCGCTCTTATCTGATTGGAAGTAAGGTGATTGTTCATACTGACTATGCTGCTCCTAAGTATCTACTGCAGAATAAGGATCTAAAACCTCGTTTGTGCCGATGGGTTCTACTGCTTCAAGGGTTCGACATTGAGATCAGAGATAAGAAAGGAGTGGAGAATGGAGTTGCAGACCATCTCTCACGAATGAAGATCAGTGATGACGTCCCCATTGATGATTCCCTGCCTGAGGAGAAAATCTACTTCGTTGAGACCGGATGTCGACACAGCTCTGGTTCGATTTTGCCACTACAAAAGACGAGCATCGATCGACACCCGCTGAGTATCGATCGATACCCTCACGATTTGCTGCAGTCGGTTCAAAATGTAAGCATCGATCGACACCCCTTTGGTACTGATATGATCATGGATACGCCAACTTTGGAAGAGGATCCCGAGGAAGCACTGATCATTCCCAAAGGTCCCGTTATGAGATCAAAGACTCGAAAGCTAAACCGAGCTGTCCGGGAGTTACTTAACAACGTTCGAATCACTCAAGAATTCCCGAGCTCCGCACTACCAATCGACCGAGCTCCCGCGTTCAAGGATTCCCGAGCTCAAGAATTCCCGAGCTCTGCACTACCAATCGACCGAGCTCCCGCGCTCAAGAACTCCCGAGCTTAAAGATTCCCGAACTCCGCACTATCAGTTGTCCGAGCTTCCGAGCTCTCTCACACCGTCCTCAACGTGATCCGAGTACAACACCCGTACTTCCCATAGAAGATGGACCAAGGTGTTTGATCGTGTACTCTTTTCCCTACTTTTGGGTTTGTCCCAATGGGTTTACCAAAAGAGGTTTTAACGAGGCAAGAAAATTCATCTCCCGAGCTGGTTCAACTTCTCCCGAGCTGATTTAACTTCTCGGTCAACAAACCGATAAGATGATGGGAGGCTAAGAGGCATTCACACAAGAGTCAAAGTCTTTAATTAGACTTTGTTATTTCCCATACATTGTTTTTAGTCTTTTCTACAAAACTTTTTACATTCTAGTTCTATTTAAACTATGTAATCTTTTAAGAAGAACAATCCAATTTTTATCTTTTTTTTTAGAGAAGTATCTCTTTTGTTCTTCAAGAACTTTCGATCTCTTTGGTTGTTAGCCAAGATATCAAACCGTTCCTAGAGTGGTTAACTCTTTGAACACAACCGTTCACTAAGGTGGTTAGCCTTGTGTTCAACCCGACTTCGAGGTGTTAGCCGACGAGTCACAAGCGTTCCATAGGTGGTTAGCCTACGGTTCAGGTTTACCGAGTGCAGTCCATAGCCCTCGACGCAGCCATTCACTTCCCCCCGTCATCAATTCTTTTCTACCTATCTTGTCTCTTCATATTCATCTAGTGATCTAATTGGTTTTTGAAGCTACCATCGATTAGTTTCGATTTAGTTCCTTAAGAACCGAGGAGAACTTCTAGTGTGTTGTGAGGAAATTTTGAGAGTTGTGAGAAACACCGAGAGAAACACTTGAGTTTATTTACTAACGTGTTTGTTTGTTTTGCGAGGTACAATGTCACGAAGTCATGAATCCGACGATAACATGAGAGCCATGATGAGAGAATTTACTCGGACGATGAATTTGGTAACCGACCGTTTGGTCCGACTAGAGGAGAGATTACGAACAATATCACACATGAGAGATGAAGGCGTGAGCATCCTTGAACATTGTAGGCCCCAGAAACCAGCTTGCAGAACTTTAGAAACTGTTTTGAATGTGGCGAAGTGCCCAGCATACTCAGTCCATGGCAATGAAACAGAATTTCTGGCACCTCTCAGATTCAGCTATACACCTTCTGTAAATCCCATCAGAACAGTGCTTGTACAGATATGGTTCATCCCAAAAGTAACGTCTGACATCTCTCAGTAACTTCTTTTTGACATACTTCTTGAGATGCTTTGGTTCGTAGTGCAGGCACAAGGTAATTGGCTATGTCGGATACCAAGGTTCAGCAGGAGAAGTGACACCAAAGATTCCTCTGTACAGACTGATCTACAGACGATTCAGCTATCGATGATAGCTAGTATCGATCGGTACTGATACGATCTGGTAAGATTCCCAAGGAACACACTCTTGTTCGGTTTGGTTACGATAATCCTTGTAGAACAAGGCAGGGGGAAGTGAATGGCCTGGCGGCTGCGGGGCTATGTGACGTGAACAGCTGAAACCGAGAGCTAACCACCTATGGAACGCTTGTGACTCGTCGGCTAACACACTCGAAGTCGGGTTGAACACAAGGCTAACCACCTTAGTGAACGGTTGTGTTCAAAGAGTTAACCACTCTAGGAACGGTTTGATTTCTTGGCTAACCACCAAAGAGATCGAAAGTTCTTGAAGAACAAAAGAGAGACTTCTCTAAAAAAAGATAAAAATTGGATTGTTCTTCTTAAAAGATTACATAGTTTAAATAGAACTAGAATGTAAAGAGTTTTGTAAAAAAGACTAAAAACAATGTATGGGAAATAACAAAGTCTAATTAAAGACTTTGACTCTTGTGTGAATGCCTCTTAGCCTCCATCATCTTATCGTTTTGTTGACCGAGAAGTTAATCAGCTCGGGAGAAGTTGAACCAGCTCGGGAGATGAATGTTCTTGCCTCGTTAAAACCTCTTTTGGTAAACCCATTGGACAAACCCAAAAGTAGGGAAAAGAGTACAAGATCAAACACCTTGGTCATCTTCTATGGGAAGTACGGATGTTGTACTCGGATCACGTTGAGGACGGTGAGAGAGGAGCTCGGAAGCTCGGACAAATGATGTGCAGAGTTCGAGAATCTTTGAGCTCGGGAGTCCTTGAGCGCGGGAGCTCGGTCGATTGGTAGTGCAGAGCTCAGGAATTCTTGCGCTGGGGAATCCGTGAACGCGGGAGCTCAGTCGATTGTTAGTGTGGAGCTCGGGATTTCTTGAGTGATTCGAACGTTGTTAAGTAACTCCGACAGCTCGGTTTAGCTTTCGAGTCTTTGATCGCGTAACGGGACCTTCGGGAATGATCAGTGCTTCCTCGGGATCCTCTTCCAAAGCTGGCGTATCCATGATCATATCATCCCCCTCCTCTTGAAAAGAACTTGTCCTCAAGTCTGCTTCATCTGTCACAAAAAGGAGAAATTCAGTGATGTTAAAACTAGAATTCACGGAATACTTACCTTGGGAGATCAATTTTGTAAGCATTGTCATTGATTTTCTCCAAAATAGTGAATGGTCCGTCAACTCGGGGCAATAGTTTGGATTTCCTTTCTTCCGGGAACCTATCCTTCCTTAAATAGATCTAAACTTGATCGCCAAGTTCAAACGTTCTTTTGGTCCGCCCCTCTGTTAGCATTTTTGCGGTATTGTTACGTCTTATGCTCAATATTTTGCTTCGCCTTTTCATGCATTTTCTTGACCAGCTCGGCCTTTTTCTGTCCGTCCATACTTACACACGCTCACTCAAGGTAAAGGAGTTAGATCAAGAGGTGTAAGCGGATTAAATCCATAAACAAGCTGAAAAGGAGAGAAATATGTAGTAGAATGAACGCATGATTATATGCAAATTCTACATGAGGTAAGCAATCCTCCCAAGACTTAAGATTCTTCTAATCACAAGCCAGAAAGAGTTCCTAAGGTCCTATTGACCACCTCGGTTTGTCCATCGGTTTCGGATGACAAGTCGTAGAGAAACAAAGCTTAGTTCCTATCTTAGACCACAAGGTCTTCCAAAAATACTCAGAAACTTTGTATCCTATCCGAGACTATAGTCCTAGGCATCCCATTCAAGCGCACAATCTCCTTAAAAGAACAAGTCGGCCGATGTTAGATGCGTTATCGGTCTGATGGCAAGGTATGAAATGAGCCATTTTAGAAAACCTATCAACCACTACAAAGACTGAATCACGTCCTTTCTAGTCCTAGGCAAACCTAAACACAAAGTCCATCGAAATGTCGGTCCATGGTGCGCTAGAATCGGTAAGGAGTGTACATTCCTTGGCCTTGGCTCTTGGATTTTGAGAACTTACAAGTGGTGCATCGGTTGCAAATTCTTTCCACATCACGTTTCATATGCGGCCAAAAGAAATGGTCTTGTACAATAGACAGTGTTTTGGCTACGCCAAAATGTCCCATCAAGCCGCCACCATGTGCCCTCCTAACAAGAAGATCTCGCAAAGAAGAGTTAGGAATGCAAAGTCGATTCTCGTAAAAAAGAAAACCATCACTCCTAAAATATTTTCCCCGAAGCAAATTTTTCACAAGCTAGAAATACTTCCTGGAAATCAGAATCAGTTGTGTAGGCTGCTTTGATCATTTCAAATCCGAGAATCTTGGCATCTAAAGTTGAGATCAAGGTGTATCTCCGAGATAATGCATTAGCCACGATGTTTTCTTTTGCCTTGCTTGTATTGAATCACGTATGGGAATGTCCCACGAACTCCATCCACCGCGCATGCCTCTTGTTCAACTTGTCTTGGCTCTTTAAATGTTTGAGTGATTGATGATCGGTGTGAATCACGAATTCTTTCGGCCAAAGGTAGTGTTGCCATGTTTGGAGTGCACGAACTAAGGCATAAAGCTCTTTGTCGTAAGTCGGTAGTTGAGGGTTGCTCCTCCGAGTTTCTCACTAAAGAAGGCGATTGGCTTCTTCTCTTGCGTTAGGACAGCTCCAATACTATACCAGAAGCATCGCATTCAATCTCAAAGTTTTCAAGAAATCGGTGTAAAACAAGAAGAGGAGCGTGAGTGAGTTTGTGATTTAGGAGCTGAAAAGCGTCTTCTTGTGCTTGCTCCCACTTAAAGCCCACGTCCTTCTTAATATTTTGGTGAGTGGTGCCGCAATAGTGCTGAAGTCCCGAACGAACCGTTGGTAAAATCCTGCTAAGCCGTGAAAGCTACGGACTCTCCTACTGTCTTAGGACTCGCCAATCTCGAATGGCTTTGATCTTCTCCTTGTCAACCTGTATGCCCGTGAACTTACCACAAAACCTAGAAAGACCACGTTATCTTGAACAAAAGAACACTTTTCAATTGACCAAAAAGATGTTCCGTCCTAAGTACTTCTAACACCTTACGCAAATGCCTACATGCTCGTCCAAAGTCTTACTATAGATCAAGATATCATCAAAGTAAACAACAATGAAGACGCCTATAAAACGCTAAGGACATAATTCATGAGACGCATAAAAGTACTTGGTGCGTTAGTGAGACCAAACGGCATAACAAGCCATTCGTATAATCCATGCTTGGTTTTGAAAGGGTTTTCCACTCATCACCTTCCTTCATCCGGATTTGTGATAACCACTTTTAAATCAATTTAAGAAGAAACTAGACCAATGAAGCTCTCTAGCATGTCATCTAATCTGGGAATTGGATGGCGGTACTTAACCGTAATGTGTTGCTAGCTCGGCAATCGACGCACATCCTCCAAGATCCGTCTTTCTTAGGGCAAGTAACACCGGAACGGCACACGGACTCATACTCTCTCGGATAAGACCCTTCTCCATAAGTTCAGCTCGACTTGCCGTTGGAGTTCCTTGGTTTCGACCGCGATTGGTTCGATAAGCTGGCGGTTTGGTAGTGTGGCTCCGGGAACGAAATCGATTTGATGCTCAATCCCGCGAATAGGAGGTAAAACCACTGGGGCTATCTTCGGGGAAGACATCACCGAAATTCCTGCAAAAGAGAAGTCACACGCTCTCGAATTTCCGGCTCGAGGATAGTCATGCTTGTAAAAGCAATCCTTAAAAATAACAAAACCAATGGTTGCTTGTAAGCAAGCGCAAAATTTTATCTCACTTGGCTTTACGAAAAGATTTTCACTTCTCACAGGTTTAATCTTAAAGGCCTTTGTATCGGTTTCTCAAAGAACTCTCACACTCATTTTTGGTAGAAAAGTGTTTTTGGGTTCACTCAACATTGCTCTTGCCATTGTTTTGCTCAAGTTTAGCTGATCGAGATATACTTCATGCAGTGACAGAAGGAACGAGAGTGATCTTCCGGCCTTTGTGTTCAAAAGAATGTTTTGTGGTGTAACCATCATGGAACGGCTCTACGATCGTACTGCCATGGTCGTCCAAGTAAAATATGACCAGCCTCCATAGGTAGCACGTCACACACTACGTCATTTTCATATCTCCCAATTGCCAAGGGAACGGTGACTTGCTTTGTGACTTGGAGGGGCCTTTGGTTTATTCAACCACCTAGGTCTGTACAGTTGCGGATGTCTCCTAGTCTCCATGCCTAACTTTTCTACCAAATTTTGTACTGGCCACACGTTCGTGCAACTGCCTCCATCATAATGATTAGCTACAATCACCTTGGTTTTTAACAAGCATCGAGTGTGGAAACATTCTCCCTTTTTCGTGCTTCGAACGACCTTCTCTTTGGAAATAAGAACACGCCTAGCTACACAGTAAGCCTCCATCAACCGCAATATTCTTTCTCCTTCAATCGTCGTAGATAGGTGCTGAATCAAACTCTTTTTCGTCTTCACTCACAATCTCAACCGTCGTCCATTAACATCATGGTTCGTTGGTTTGACATCTGTTCGCCTATATGACGCTTTGGACGCCTACATTGCAACAACTCAATGGTCACGATTTACGAACAAGTAGAAGTAGCCTCAACCCTTACCTTTAGTCAAGCCTCGGATGAGCCTCGGTTTGAATTCTGACTTGGGGCTCTGGACATCATAGGTTCGGGATGGTAGCTTCTGCTTCTCGGACTTTGGCAATAGCTCGCTAGAGATGTAAGATGGTCCCGTGAGATAACCCTTCCTTTGAGTTGTTGCTCCAACAAGAATGCGCTTAATGCAACCATCTCCTGCCACGGTAACCATACGATTGCATTCCATCGATCAGTTAATTCCTCGCGTTCATGTCCACTTAGCGAACTTGCCATACGTCGCATCGCCGGGCTCATCTATGTCAGACCTGAGCAGAGCTTCTCCGATTTCCTGGACAGTAATCCTCGACTCCTTTAGTCTTGTGACAACCTCCTCAATTATGATGAGTTCTCGAAGGTAGTGAGTCGGAACAAAACGCTTCCTCATAACCAAAGAACATTTTCTTGCACGTTTCAATGGGGTTCTCTTCCATTGCGTCTTCTGCTAGTCACCAATTGATCCCACCAGTCAATAGCATAATTAGGAATCTCAGTAGCGGCTAACCTGACCTTTCTTCGTGCGTGTTTGTGGCAATCAAAAACTAAGTCGATTTTCTTTTCCCACTCTAGGAATGGGTCTCTGATCGTTGGTTCCGTAGAATGGTGGAATGCGAAGTTTTATACCGCCAAGATCATTGTCATTTCTTCTGACCGGGTGTTGTCTAGCTCGTCCTTCTCGGATGAGTAATCTTGCTCATATAACGGATTGTCCTAGATGTTCGCCTTGCCGGTTTTGATGATTTTGCCCGATAGAGTTGGTTTTGTTCTCGCCGATGTTTGTTGTTGGTTTCTTTGGTCTCGCCTATGCCTTGGTGGCACGCGTGGTTGCTTTGTCCTACACTGTCGTCGGAACAATGATTCTCGCACTGTTGTTCTCAAGTGCAATGCAACGTTGGACCCTTGCTCGACTTGCTCCTCTAGTCGGAC